>JARYHS010010624.1:0-33081 GCA_031002005.1 Vandiemenella viatica | reverse complement strand
GGAAATAATAAGATCAATCTGAGGTTACAGATGTGAGATTGCAGCGGCTCCCCTCCTTAATTCAATTAAACTCCCTAGTTCCTCGGCTCCCCTCCTTAATTCAATTAGGACCCCACGCAATTCAATTAGCCTTAATTAAAATCAATTAGGGCTCCCCCCACGCAAATCAATTAGCCTTAATTAAAATCAATTAGGGCTCCCCCCACGCAAATCAATTAGCCTTAATTAAATCAATTAACAATAATTAAAATCAATTAGCGTTAATTAAAACTGGGCTCACACATATGTTTACTATCTACTATTGTTGATCAGAATCTACGAACAGCATTAATGAGAAACTATTGGCAGCTCACCAATTGCAAGAGTTGATTCAGTGCACGGTGTACCGGCTGCTGCTGGTAGCACAATGACAGCAATGAAAAGCGGATAAATAGAAGACGACACAACCAGAAATAACCTAAACACTGCTATTGTGCTCAGACACAATATGAACTGTTTCCTGCGGCCAATTCTGCAAAAAGAATGAGAAAATGGTTACACAAGGAAAAACACTAATTATTGTCTCCCTTCATATTTTTCTATTGCATTTTGATTTTTCAAGTAGAAACCTCTATTACTAGCCAGTGGATTAAAGTATCACACAATTGTTATCTCTAACAAAATCAAGTTTTGTGCCTCATTAAGTTCGCTTTATATTATGAATATGATTTTTTTTTCCTTAAATGTTTATTTAAGATTTTGCTTGACTAATCACACTACCACATGAAAAACCGAATTCAACTGAAGCAACTTTATTGAAAGTATTGATTCACAGTTTACAGCACTAATAGGAACACAATATACGTGCTGATCCAGTAAGACATTTGGTCAGGTTACTTCCTGCATTTCCTTCTTTCCGCCTTCCACTCTCCTCCTCTACTTCCCCTTTTCTGATGACCTCACATCCTCTGGAAAGCGGTAACAAGCACGGGCAAGTATCGTTACATGACGTCACACAAAATGGCAGAACATCTTACTTATCATTAGGTGATAGGCACCACTATAACCAACCATGCGGTGAATTTAAATTCTATGTAACGCAGACTTACCTCACTCCTCTTCCAGGTTCAGCTATGTCCTATATAAAACAGACTACCGCATCGACCAGAATAATTCAGTCTACTAAAATGACAAGTGCATCAGTTTTAGTCGTCATACAAGTTAAATTGCAGTGATACTAAGCAGCTCACTTTCGGGCTGTCATTGAAACTGGACAAATTCTTGTACTCGAAAAGCTGGATATGATAAAATCACGTTTACACACGAAGAATGGAAAATGCTGATCCAGATGGTCAATAAAGTTGTTTCCGGATTCTTTAGCAATACTGATTGTTTACACACACGAGTGTTTCACTTCGCGACGTCACTGTCATTTCCAGAACAGTGTCTGGGCAGAAATCTAGTTGGTTCCTGAACAATGCTCTTCCTGCCAGAGGCGTGTTTTCTCAGTGAATCAGCATGGAAGAACGTGGTCGACGCTCAACCTCCAATTACCAGCTCCATCAACGTCAAAAAGTCGCGGAGTCTACAAGCTATGAAATACTACAACGAGTTTGTGAACATGTTATCTATTAAAGTAATACGCGACTATTCATGTGATCCGATTGCAAGTACTAATAGATGCGCATTTTGGGACTGTATATGTGAACGAGGTGTCATACAGTCCTATTTTAACAATGTATTATGCACTGATAAAACTAGAAATTTGCTAGTGTATGATTATGGTAATTGCAAAGTAAGTAAGTTCTGTATAGAAAGAACTGAGGTAAATTGTATCAGCAATATATAAATGAAAACTAGTTTGGAGTTAGTGGTATACGTTTAATTCCTTCCTTCATATACCTAGAAAATGTGATGTGAAAGTCTTGCATTTGGAAATCATGATTTAAGAACCACTTTTCTATGTCACACATTAACTCACGTTTTTCAGCGTTATAGATTTCTGCTATACGGCTTTTTACCTACCTATCTCCAATGTAGAAATACAGCATTCCAAAACCAACGGCGAAAAACATAGCAAAAAACAATGCGTTGCTCGGGTACATTTTTTTCTCACACACCCAGTTTTCTTGTGATGCAGCAGTCAGGGTAAACCAGGTGGTGTCATATTCCCAACCATATTGGCAAGGAACCGTCTCGTTTTTGTCTCCAACATCGGCATACATAAAACACTTACTGTAAGAGCCTCCATCCCTACAAAATATTAATAAATAAATAAATAAATCATAACACACTGTCAAAAAAAGAATACATATTTTATCAAACCATCCATCTAATAATACGTTTTTAAAATTATATATCGTAATGTTTGCCTCAGATTTTACTTTTATCTTATATTGAATTCTGATCCATTGCATATTAATTCCTCCAGTGCAAAGGCTCTGCTCCGGAGAAAGGTTATGAGTTTATACCACAAGAGATGTACCTAAGCACAAAATGTAGCATCTCCACTGGTTAGCTGGTATCCAGCAAAAATACAAAAAATAATAAATGTTACAGGTTCGGTCGGTCTCGAGCCAGAATGCACACTTTTTGCCCCGTAACCCAGCAAACTCCACAATCAGGGTGCAATTCGCATCGTCCTTCATAACACCGACAACCTTTTCACTATGTAACTCTACCTGCCAAGCTAACTGTGTCCATATAAAGTAATTTAGGACATCTAAACTGAGGAATGTTGAATTCTTAATGAAACTGATACATCCTCAGTCATCTTCTAACCATATCAATCTATAACTTCTTTCATAGAGCGAATATTACATAATTTTGGCGATTTTTTACCTGTATTCACTATGTTTTGCGGTTTTCATAACATTTTGGGATTTTATGAGGTGGGGTGCGTAAGAGGATTGACGATGACTGTTGGGCGAGCGATAGCACTCTGACATCGCATTCGGGAAGCGACCATCCAGATTTAAGTTATTTTTTCCATAGTTTCCTGAAATCACTCCAGGCGAATGCCCACTACACGCCTTGTCAAAGTATGCGGTAAATAGAAACAGAATGAGGATCAGACTGTTAACTCAAGAAATTCCGAAACATCTGTCACTATTTGTGAGGCCGAGCATATTTTCATGATCCTTGACACTGGTGTGAGCATGTATAAGTTGTCAATATTCTGTAAGTCCTAAAAGGTATATACTTTCGAAGTTTGTGCTTGGCACCTTTCCTAGCTTGTTCTTGAGTGGTGCAGTTCGTGACAACTTTTAGATACGACAATATGCTATGCATCTGTTACCGCTGTTTCTGCAGAAAGTATGCATTCTTCCATTTTTCCAACTAACTTTGGTCTGTACCGCATTTTTCGCATGTGTCGGGATAAGAACTATTCACATGTGCCCTTTGGAGGTTGTACACGAGATCCATTTAGTCTACGAAACAGACTCGTATACTGGCACTGACGAAAAATTTCATGAATGATCTAACATGATTTAGAACTTAGTGGATGCTATATTCGGTGAATTTCTGTATTGCGACTGTAGGCATTTTGAAATCAGTGTAAGTATCACGCGTTTGACTGCCAGCTACTTGAAGAGTGAAGATCAGATATGGGACCTTAAACTTGCTACGCTCCTGGCTAAGGATTTGAAGATCAGTTATTAGAACTTCGGTAACTCCATTATCTGCCGCCAGTGTTTAGTGCTGGTATCACAACGCTAGAAATCAAGAACCTAAGTACTGAGGCATATCGCCTGTTTCATAAAATTTAGAGTTTCATGAAAAAAGTTAAGTCAGAAAAGTTTTGCAGGCATGACGGTTAGACTCCGAGATTTACGCAGTAAACGGTTTACATTCCTACTTACAGTTGCAATATTCCTTTTAAAATGTGGCTTGTAGTCTATTTTAAAACCTTCTTTAGCCAAGAATATTTTTTTTGCCACCAGTTTACTCCATGCTGCATTGTCACACCCAGAGTTAGCTATGTGGACCGCCAACCTCTATGCTTGTTTCAGATCCACATGATTTCGACAATTTTCTTAAATTCGAGACTGTTGATGTAATATTAAAAAGAAAACTATGTGTCGTCCGACACTTTTCGCTGTCAAACAATTGATCAAACCATTCAGGCCCCAGGCTAGTCTCAAACCGGTGACCCTTGCAACGCAAAGCATGTGCGCTACCCTTGCACAGTCGGGGTTTTTAATATTAATGGAAGCCGAAACCTTCCGGTCACCTGAATTTTTTATATTGTAAGTCTGCAAGTCGTCATTTCGTACACCAATTTCCTATTGGGTGGCGAACTCCGCTCCATGGCTCCCAATGTAGTTCCCCGTTGCCGCTTCCACCACCGATACTATAGTTCAGTCCCAATAAAGTTCTAGACAGGAGCAGATTTTGAATGTTTATTTCTTGCAAACTATAAAATATACAAATACATGTCACACATTACTGGAAAGAGGAAGTTTCAACGTTTTACTTTAAACATTCAGCATTTGTTGGGTTTCTGAGAAAATCTCTTCGAAAGCACTTTGGATAAGCTAAACATTTTCATTTGACATTCGAGGACGACCAGTGGTTTTCGCTTTGCTTGTGCACCGATCTTCTACGAATTCGTTATTCCAATCGTAAATCTGTTTATGACGATGAGACACTTCATTGAACTTACGACGGAATGCACGCTACACATCAATAATGGATTTACTTTTTGCATAACGTAGCGCACAAAACGACTTCTACCGTGGCCATATCCACGTAACAGACAGCAGCGCTGTTAGCGGTAGCCGATGGAACTAACAGGTAGGAATTACAAACTTTAAACCTTCCTCTATCCACTGGTGTGTAGTACGTATTTGCGTCTTTTGTAGTTTGTAAGAAAGAATCAACCTTAGTAACTATATTGGCAAGACAGCATTTTTTAACACACTGAATGGTAGTTGGAAGAATAAGATGGAATAGTAATGTTTTCGCTTTGAATCCCATCACGGCAAGAGATTTTATTTGCTCTGAAACTATACTTCAGCTTTGTTCTTCGAAAACATACCATTAATCGGTTTATACTCTAATATCTTCTAACCCTACCGGTTATAACTGCAAAACTGTGTCATTATAACCTTCCTCTATCAATGCAGATGCCTTCTTAATAGCCAGTAAATGAAATTTCAGTGATAATGTAGAATTTGAAGGCGTATAAATGCAAGACGCTTGGTATAAATTTCAAGTAAAACTATTAAATTGTCGAGCGATCATAACCGAAGTAGAATTTTAAGGTTTTGTTTCCAACAAACTGACTTGGACTTGTTGAAACCGTTTATCATCGAAAGGGAGCTGATTGGTCTAAACTCAAAACCAGGTTTGTTTATACTTCAGACAAAATCTATTTTAGTGGTTTTTCCTTCTTTTTTTTGAGGCTTATTGTTTCTTTTACTATTTCCGTCAATATCTCGTGATATACTATGTACGTTTCTTTTATCAGCATGACACCCAATATATTATAGTCAATAAGCTATGTCCAACAGAGTGATGATATACTCTGTACGTTTGCTCTGATTTTCTTAATTTTAATGCTTTCTTTCATGAAATTATGGCAGTCAAACGCGTGAAAAATTCCCTCACTTTACACTGATTTCAAAATGTCGCAATACAGAAATTTGATATTTTATCAGCATGACACCCAGTATATTATAGTCAATAAGTTATGTCCAACAAGTGATCATTGCAATGCATTGTTATAAAAAAAAAACTATAAAAAGAGAATCGAAGATGCAATAATTTATTACATCACCGACTATATCGTTACTTTTTAAAGTCTCGTAGCCTCGGCAATATGTTGGATGTCTGAGGACAAGCTTAGACTTTGGTCGATACTCTGAAAAGAAAAGTTCAGAAAGCATTCGAAGCGTTAAATGTGGTAACGGATTTGTATGTACCGTTTTGTGCTTAGACCGCTGGTGTAAATATTTGTTGTACATTTTATGACTGTTGTACAAACGCCATTTCCGTCAATATCTCGTGATATACTATGTACGTTTCTCTGATTTTTTTTTTCTTAATTTTAATGCTTTCTTTCATGAAATTAAACAACTTTGATAGTAATTTACAATATTTACAGAACGTAAAAACGGTTTACATTCCTATTTACAGTTGCAATGTTCCTTTTAAAATTTTAAAACGTGGCTTGTAGTCTATTTTTAAAACCTTCTTAAGCCAAGCATATTTTATGCCATCAGAAATTTGGTAATGTATGTGTAATCGAGCATACTATGATGCATACTTTTCATACTACACCAAGCGTAATAGGTGAACTGTTAACGTACGACGCGGGTTTGAATCTCAATCCGAGCATCCAGATATAGATTTTCCATGGTTTCCCGACTAACTGGCAAAAGCCAATTAAAAAAATCAGAATTTGTGTTCAAAAAGTACACAAATTTCAAACAGAAAAAAAAAGACAACACATTTGCTGCATTCGCTACTCCTCCCCTCCCCGCCCCAGCCCCTTCTTCGATTAAATCCCTCCTGATAATGTCGGCAATCAACAGCAGTGTAAACTTTGAAAACTTGGTTGTGGATCTACTGAAGTTTTACGATATCCATGCAACGATAACGTTATTGGTGAAGTGGCGTTGTTCATATTACCTACTTCATGAAATGATATCGCACGAAAAAATGAAATATATAAGCGAGAAGGGGTATAGGTTGATATGATGTCGGGATCAATAATATTTACAACGTAACAATTTGTTGTGTAGTCTACGATTGTGCAATATGTTGTCACGCGCGCCATATATATGACGTTGTTACTTGACGAGCCAAAAAGTGATACTAGCGGGATCGTACACGTATTACCCGACTGTGTGGAGACATCGCCGTAAGGATTGTGTGTGTTTAAGTCCTTTGTTAATAGAGTGGGCGGAAACGTTGCAGCATAATTCTGCCCTAAGAAGGCCAAAGCTTGCTGGCTGAAACGTGTTCATTTCAGACGAAGAAACAGCATCAGGGCTGCATGAAAATTATGTTTTTTTTTTTTTTTTTTTTTTTTTTTTTTTTTTGTCGTCGCTAGCTATTTAAATGGTCTCCCGTAGGCAAACATTGTTGTGGGTTATCCTATCCAGTGATACTACTACCATCTATTTTGATTCGTATTTTTTGGCCATATGACGCTGAGAGCTTGTGCGCATGCTGATGTTTATTGTTCCGCTTGATCTCAGCTGAGACTGAAAATAGAAAATGTCAATACCAATGGAAACTCGTTTGCGAATGTTGGGTAACACATTCCTAGTGATGATACGAAGTCAACTTGCATGAAGTCGCTGCATGTGAGCTTAGTTCTTCATGGAAGTCGAGGAAGAAGATAGGTGTTTAATGTATATTATCAAACGAAATTTTCTTTTGCTTGGAAATAAACTGTCTTCCCATGTTTACACAGCGGTAGGTTTTCGTAACGAGACCGAAAAACTGAGTGTACAGAACTAATTACTCAACGTATCCAAAACTACACGTTTTAAAGAGCAACACTGAACACAAGACATGTTACGCCAAAGGTACCAGTTATCACCGACAGATGGCAGCAATGTTGCCTTTTTGAAGGAATCATCCCTGGAGTAATTTCGGGAATCAATGGAAAACCGAAATCTCGATGGTAGGACGGGAATTCGAACTCACGTCCTCCCGAATGCGTGACCAGAGCGTAGAAGGGAAGCTGAAGATTTGTTATGCTAAGGGTGTGTCCATAAACCACGTAACTCCATTTTGGACTCCTCTTAACTCCCCTCCCCGCCCCGTGGGTTTTGCGTCTACCCGAACATTGTGGATGGGGACGTTAAGCCTGTTGGTATCTTTCGGAAGAGTAGGCCTGAACCAAGTTTCACCCTCTCACTTCTTTATCTTGCACAATTCCTACCTGTTTTATTAAAACCGACTGAGTTTTGAAGCGTTCACCACACTATACGAAAATATGCTAATTATTTCAATAGTTACGATGAATTTGTGAATAATTACTGTTTTAATAACGCTGTACAGAAAAATGGTCATGTAACTGTGAAGGCAGGTGGCCGCAGGAGGGGTGACCTACAAAGAGATCCGGCAATCTCCAAGATAATGTCGGAAATTGCCCGCAGGAAGTGCGATGGGTAAATAATAGGGCGGCGGCATATAATTATAGGCCAGAGGCCGCACAGTCGGCCGGGCGCCTAATTATAGGGGAAGCGGCCTGCACACCAAGATAATGACGGTAAGAGGCGCCGTCGTGTCTGCAGGGGCGGGGCGCGTGACCTACAAAGATAATGACGGTGAGAGCGGCGCCGGCGTGTCTGCAGGGGGCGGGGCGCGTGACCTATTTAATACCAAACCCGCATGGGTGTTCTGGATATGGGAAGGGAGGGGGGTGACCTTGAGACTGCAGCAGAAACGGCACACATACAAATCTTATGGACGGGGCTTCTGCGCCTAATTATAGGGCAGCGACCGCAGGGGGGCGGGGCGCGTGACCTATTTGAATCCAAACGTACATATACTTACTACTCCGGTTGTATTTCCAAGTATGGTAAACATCACAAACGTTACCAACTTGTAATACCTCGCACACTGTTGTTTTATGAAACGAAATTATGGCAGAATTATCAACACACCAAAAGAGCCGAGAGCGATGGGTGAGCGGTTGACGCTCTGGCCTCGCATTCGGGAGAACGCGTCTTCGAATCCTGGTCCGAGCATCTGTATTTGGGTTTTCCATGGTTTCCCCAGATCTCTCTTGGCAAATTCCATGATGCTTCCTTCAGAAGGACAGACCGAATTCCTTTCCATTCCTTGTCCCCAGTCCTTTCCCGCCTGTAATCATCTCAGCGTAGACGAGGCATAAAGCCATAAGTAAAAATTAGCTGTTTAAATTAACTGTTATTTCTTCAGTTTTGCATTGATTCATAGTACTATCAATTCACCACATCACTGCATATTGCTGCCAATTAAGAGTTTCTACATATTTCAACACCTATGGACATTGGCTTGCTTACCTTGGAAGCGTGATGTTCTTCCACTCTTCAAGGCTGACATTTGCAGTTTCTCTGCCTGGTACATGGCACCAATGGTTAGGAACAATTACTGACAATAAAGGACTATAGTTCGCGGTCGTAGTTACGAGTACTGCAATACAATTAAAAAGTATGTTGAGCCGTGTCTGGTATCTTCCATCACTACCAATTTCTTCCAGAATATTCTCGAATTTAACTTCATGTTTTATGTCTTCTTTAACTGCTCCGAGGTTGAACTTGGTCTGGAAAAATGAATATTACACTTCAATAAAATTGTCTGTACTACAATTTAACATCATTTTTGTTCAGTGTAACACCAAAAATGAGTGGTATTTAGTCCAGGTAATCATGTAAATTCTATAATCAATTTCGAAACGTATTTTAAACATTACAAAAATCAGAAATTTATTGATTAACTTACTCATGAAATAGTGAACGACATAAAAAGTCGAAGATCTGGTGCGGCTACCAGAATTAGCAGAAACTTATTCAGCAAGCTTAAACCAAAAGCCAGTTGTAAAATCTATGAGCATAGTACGATATACTTTGATCAGAAGGCTCCTGAGAGAAGACTGAAAGAATACATTGAAGAACTACTTTTTTCGGGGATAGCAATTGCATAATATATATATATTTGTATAACCGAGTCTTTCCATGTAATTAAGAAAACTATGTTCGTTGAGGTTATCAGAAAATAAACCTTTCTATCCTAGTTCTGTTGTCGTGAATGTCTCTTGCAACGGAACTGTTGTGTTGTATCTTCGAGTGACGCCGCCTCAAATATACTGATTGCCGCGAGGGAACGAACAGTCGTATGATCACTGAGGAAGCAGCGTCTCTTATCCTTGCTTGACTTTATCAATAAACTCTGATTTGCTGCATAAAATCTTAAATACAATTTTTTAAATTGTTGGTTAACTACTAGGTTATTTTGAGAGTATCAAGTTACAAATGTTTATTCCAAGTTACTTAAAATTTTATTATTATTATTATTTAGAAACGTATATTGTGAAAAGCTAACTAAGTCTATAATCCAACTGAACTAAGCCAATTTGTTGGAGGTAGGACGGTCAATTACTTTCCTCAGAGACATTTTGACGTGGACTCCGGTGTGTTCCGGCGTAGCTCAGATGCACAAAGCAAGACCCGTAAAAATTCCCGGTGCCACAAGAAATCGATCCCGTGACCTCGAATTTTGATAGCGAACACCTTAACCATTGATCTAACTTCTTCCAAATCATTTCACTGTACGGTGTTTTGTATAGGTGTTCAGGAAAAAGAGGAACACATACATATTTATTAAAGAAAATATTTCTGTTGGTATTGCTCATTAATATGAAACCTCTTTTTGTTATAATGATAGTTTTGTATGCCTATATTCCATTCAATTAACGTAGGTGTTGTAACGGAACAATCGATAGATCGATATATCGATCCTTACCGGAGAGCGGAGGATCAGTCTCGGGTATCGGTAGTGGAGTGGAAGAGAAGATGGCGCGAGATGATATGGATGTGTAAGCGCGCGGAATAATAACTGGTTGTTCGATGAACTAGTAAACTGTATGTCAGCTACGTGTGACTACAGACTTAATGGCAGTGATGATTTCAGTGAAAAGTGGTAATAAGTAGGAACTGTGAGCACTAAAGCGTGTTGCCGTTGCAGGTGTGTTAGTTGTGGCGATAATTAATGTCTTGTTCATTGCTTAAACGAACCTGACAATCTTCAGATTTACGAAGTCCGATTAGCATTATTCATTTGGTGGTTTCTACGATTTGTAGTAGTTTGAGAACATTTACGTAATAAATAAGTGTGAGCTGTATTCCGGAGTGACGTTTTATTTGCATGTTAGTAGCTCCGTTGAATGACTTTATTTCGGGTAATTTGCCCGTGGCGACTGTGGTCAATATCGAACCTGCAGCATATCTAAAGCTGCTCAGAAACTGAATGCAACTGTTTGTTTAGTAAATTGATCTGAACAGACTTATTAATGTATTTATCAACATATACGCTAACAGCCATAAAACATTTACATGGCACTTAAGCGTTACATGGCTTAACCGTTTGGACAGGACAGTATATGTAAACCACGGGAGGAAATGACGATAATTAATCACAACCGGAGGTGAAATATAGGAAATAATTAAGCAGTGAACGATCAACAATCAAAGCTGACAATTGAACAGTTGGTGCGAAGCGTGGTCAGAGAGGCTTGTTCTGCGATACAGAGAAATTGTGCGCAGCTCACGGCAAAAACTATTTTCCTTAGAGGGCGGTGCATTCAGAGAGTGTGAATAGTTTAGTACCAAAGAAGTGTCGACAGCGACACGCAGCGGTTTTTTGGGAAACTGCTCAGTCTTCAGAAGGCACAGCAAGCGAGCGGAAATAGCAGACGACTTCTACCTGGCGGGTCGAGACTTCAAACAGCTGATTGGCGTCCAAGAATGTTGCTGTTCGTCGCATCGAAAGGGAAGTGAAAGATTTATTTTCAGTTTTTGTAAGAAACACAAGCCGGCACGAATAATTAATTAATTAGCAATTTTTTTAAAAAAAAATATAAATATTTAATTATTTTGAATATTAAGTGACAAAGATTTTTTCTCTGATAACTTTTTGAAGTTGAAGTGCCAGGCAACCGTAGTAAATTTGATTAACAAATTATTTTCAAAAAAAAAAAAAAAATATTTAAGGTTGGAGTAGTGACAAACCAGATATACGCCAGCTGTAGTTGAGTGAGTTAATTTCAATAGTTTTTTTGTGTTTTATGGATAGAGATTTCGGTAGATTGTCCATAATTTTGGTAACTGATGGTAGTGTAGGTATTCAATGGAAGTGAATTTTATGACAAGGTGTATATCTTGTTTGGTAACGAAATTGAGAGGTTTGGAAGCAGAAATTTAGTATTTTTTCTGTGCTAATGATTATCTGTGTATTGTTTTTGCTGGCTCGATTGCTTTAATTTTTTCTTTCTTGTCTACAACGGAATATTGAATTGATTGTGTGAAATATTTTTGTAATATGGCATCTGAGGGTGACATTGGTGTGAATGGAGGGGTGGTGCTGGGAGGTGAGTCCTTTGGTGACGCACCCAGTGTACCCAGTGGTCAGTCCTCCCTTACTTTGTCTAATCATTTACAGTTGATGACGAGTTTTGCCAGTGAATCAGAAGTTGACAAGTCAAGAGAAGTGTTTAGGGAAAGTAATGAAGTGTCCATGTCGGAAATGTTTCGTGCTTTCCAGGAACAATTTGTTATGTCAATTCAGTCACTTAAATCAGAATTAAATGAAAATAGGATATCACTTGAATCTAAAATGGACGGAAATAATATTTCACTTGAATCCAAATTAAATGAAAATAAAATTTCACTTGAATCTAAAATAGACGGGAATAATATTTCGCTTGAATCCAAATTAAATGAAAATAAAATTTCACTTGAATCAAAATTAAATGAAAATAATGAAAGTATTGAATGTCTTCGGGATGCTTTTGATTCGCGAATAGGGCAGTTTAGGGAAGAGTTGACCCAGTATAGGGAACTTTGTATACAACAAACTGCTGAGATATCTTGTAAGTTGACTCAGTATCGTTCAGATTGCGAACAGGTAACTAGTGTTTTGCACCAAAATATGGAATCCCTAAAGAAAAAAGTCAAGCTTATAGAAGACAGCCATGACGAAAGATGTCGAAAGTGGAGATTTTAGGAGAGAACCTTGCCGAAAAATACACAGTAGTGAAAGAAGACGTTGACCGATTAACAATAGGTGTGGAAAAATTGTCATGTCAGGTGGAAAAAGTTAAGGCTTCCACTGCAGTATGGGTGAATGAAAAGTTACAGTTACAAGAGAAGCAAGTTGAAAGAAGTCTAAAGGTTCGAGTTCCGGAAGTTGTGCGAGAAGAGGTTGCCAAATGTCAGATCATGCCAAATGTGAATGCGCTCACGGCGTGTATGGTAGAAGAGAAAGTGGACTGGGAGAACTTTTGTGATAATGGGGGGATACATCCGGTGGATTTTGTAAAGAAGTTTGAAAATTTTGGGCCGTTCTGTAGGGCCGTAGAAAGAAAGAAGATAGAAATGTTTAGTAAACATATCAAGGGGGATGCACGAATGTGGGGAGAACGGTTTGCAGATAACTGCGAGACGTTTGCGGAGTTGAAGTCAGCTTTTTTGGAACATTTTTGGTCCATCGACCGGCAAATTGCTGTTCGGCGGAATTTAATGATGGGAAAGCCATATTCGCCGGGTAGTGGCACTCAGCAAAATTTTTTCTTGAAGTGTGTTAACTCTTGTAAACATTTAAGTTCACCTTTCAGTGAAGGTGAATATGTGCGGATGATTAGTGCGCGTTTGCCCGAGTCGACACAGCTTGTATTTGTCAGCCATAATATATGTACCATTGACGAGGCGGTAAAGATGTTGGGTCGGCTGGACGAACAAGAGAAAAGTATTAGAGCAAAAGAATATGGGGGGAGGACACCATCCCATTTCGTGGAGAAGTCGCAATCGGAAGGGGAGAGAGGTAACTCCCAACAGCAACAGGAGAGCTACCCTCATTTTGATAACAGGAATCGAGGCGGATACAATAACCGTGGACAGAGAGGAGGATTTGGACGTGGTCGTGGAACCGGAGTCGGAGGATTTAGAGGCGGTTATCATGGACCAACTGGAGACGATCGGCCCAGAGAAGAGTCTGTAAATCAGGTGCAGGTGTCCGTAGTGGATAGTGCGCCACAGGTAAACTAGTGTCTGTCACCGATTCAGCCTCGGCGGGGACAGGAGACTATACGAGGCTACCAAAAGAAGAACTAGTGGTAGTAACTGGAATGTCGAAGGGTTCTTGCTTGCCCGAGGAAAAGAATATGTTCAGCGCATGGGAGAAAATTAGTGTAAACCTGGATTGGAAGTCATATATGCAAGGTGATTTGGTTTTATTGAAAACGAATTCCGAACCTTATAGTAATGATGGAGACATTCAAACATACCAGTTGTCGTATGAAGGACCTTTTAGAATAATAGGGGAGCATGAAGAGTCTGGTTACATATTAGAGTTTCCTGTGAGTGGGAGAATTAAAGGTGTTTATCCAGAGGATTCCTTAATGCCATTTCAACCAGAAACGATGGAGGATGCAATAACCGATTGTGAACAAGTAATAGAAAATTCTGACCAAGAGAACGCCGAGAGGAGAAAGGAAATTAGTGGTAATCACATCTGGATATCGGAGAAAGGAGAAAGTCCAATTTCGCATGTCAGTTGGGAGAATGATAAGGAGAAAGAAGAGGAAAGATTAAGGGAAGAAGGAGGTGATGAGGTAGCTTGGCTGTTTGTCGAGCAGAACATTGATTGTGAATTGATGAATCTCCAGGAAGAAAGTTCCAAGGAAAGGTCGAGCGGGGCGCAACCGATTGCTCAAGACTCATATGGGTATAGCGAAGATTTACGAGAGCTGTTGTTGCAGGAAGGGAATACGTTGGAACGCCGAGAGTCTTTTTCTCCTCGGGTAATGATCAAGTTTAAGGGAAGAGAAGTAGAAGCGTTATTGGATTCGGGAGCGGTGATTACGTGTTTTTCGGAAAGTCTGTATAAGGAAATTTCAAGTGAGCAGAAGATAGGAGAATGGCCGGTGAATGGATGACGATAACCTCTGCTACGGGGCACAAGACTAAAACTGTCAAGTGGGTGTTGCAAGTAGAAGGAGAAATAGCAGGACATGTAGTGGACATAGAGCCATACGTGATACCTGGGCTCAATGTGGACTTCATCATAGGAACTGACTGGCTTAAAGAGGCAGGAGCGATTCTCGATTTAAAGGACGGAACGCTTACGTTTACAACGAGAGGAGAACGCGTCAAAGCCGACCTGAAGAAGGGGATACCCGATAGGGAGGAGAAATCTACTAGAATCCAGGTGATATCGTGGGGGGATTCCCGATCGGTCAGACACAGGAAAGAGATTCTGAGCTTGGAAATGAATCACGATCTACCAGAGCATGAAAGGGGAGTACAAGACATTATCGACGAGTTCCCCGACGTGTTCTCGGATGTTCCTGGGCGCATCCGAGGTTACTGTTGTAAGTTAAAGGTAAAAGAGGGGCATACCTTTGCGGCAAAATCCTACCCTACACCGCCGGCACAAAGGGCGAAGGTGCAAGAGGCACTAGATAGTATGGAGAATGCGGGAGTAATCGAAAGATCGAATAGTGAATACGTGAATCCTCTCCTAGTTGTTCAAAAGCAGGATAAGTCCGTGAGGCTGGTTCTAGATGCCAGGGCACTTAACCGGATACTCATAACGGAAAGGGACCATCCTCAACCAGTGGACGAGCTGCTAAGGAGATTTCACGGAGTAAAGTACATGACATCATTAGATATGACTTCGAGTTATTGGCAAGTTACATTAGATAAGGAATCAAGAAAGTATACAGCTTTCCGCTTTGAAGGAAAGTGCTATCACTTTTGTGTATTGCCGTTCGGCTTGAATAATGCCGTATCCAGTTTCATAAGGGCTTTAGACTATGTGTTAGGAAGGAAACTGCGAGATAAAGTATTAACTTACGTGGATGACATGGTAATAGTGTCGGAGACACTTACAGATCACAGAGAGACGTTGAGAGAGGTGCTAATGGCAATGAGAAGGGGAGGGATGACGCTTCGAAAAAAGAAGTGTGCCTTCCTGAGAGAGAGGTTGAATTTTCTTGGTCACATAATAACACCCCAAGGCATATTTGTGGATGATTCGAAGTTGGAAGCGATAGGGAAGTTTCCTCGACCAAAGAACCGGACTCAGCTCAAGAGCTTCCGCGGTTTATGCGGCTACTATAGAAAGTTTATAAAGGGACAGGTCAGGAACAGCATACATTTGAGTGAACTGGAGAAGATCAGCACGCCGTGGGTATGGACCACAGAGTGTGAGAGGGACTTTATGCAGATCAAGCAAGTCTTGAGAGAGCGCATCGCGTTGTCACACCCCGACTGGAATCTGGAAGTATGTTTGTCGGCAGATAGCTCTTCATATGGTCTAGGGGCAGAGGTATTTCAAGAAGTAGTAGAAGATGGAGAGGATGGGTCATCGGACGATCGCTTTCGCGAGTCGAATGCTGGGAAAGCACGAACGTCGATACACGGTTACTGAGAAGGAATGTCTCGCCATCGTGTGGAGCTTTTCAAAAGTTCCGACACATCTTTACTGGAAGAAAGACCTATAGTTTACACGGATCATAAGGCACTGTCGTTCTTAATGAGTTGTAGATTGTGGTGAGTGCCTTGGTGGGCAAACCACGTTACAATTATCTTTCATACCTTTATGATTAATAATTGTGGATTTTTAATTTTAATTTATATGAAGGATTGGAAATTTATTAATTTAGCAAGAATCTCGACGTTGGTTGGAATTTAGGAAAAATTGTCACAATATGACATTTATTTCTTATCACTGGCGATTACAAGTCTGAGCGAATTTACCGTTAACATTAACACAAATTGGCAAAATCATAAAAGCAACGCTCAGAGTTACAATTAGCCGTCATGGGCAAGCAAACAATTGTATATTTACTTTTAAATATCTCAGAATCAAAATGCAAGAAATAATGACAACTGGAAACAATGAAAAATACAAGTTATGACTACCTCAGACAAAGGCATCATAATACTGTGACTTTACAGTTAAAAAGAAAATCATGGGCGCCAGAATGAACAATATATCATTCGAAAATAACTAGTTCTGGCAAATTATGCCGCTAGCTCAGGGGTTTTTACAATTACAAAGTGAGAACATGGACCTATCCTCTCAAAGTCGCTTACGGGTTCTGTTTCACGGAATGCACAATCACATGGCTTGGTCGTAATAAATTACCATTGTAGTTCTGCGTCTGATGTCTGTGATGAGTGTAGCGGACCCACGATATGTGAGATTATCTCACAAGTCGGCTATAGGCATCTCTGGTCTGGCAATGCGCATCATCGCATTACCGGCTGTGTTGCGGTGATAACCTTGCTCCAGCAAGGCAAGCTGCGGTTAGCGAAAGAAGTCAACTTTCCAAGTCAACCTCAGACTGGTGCGATCGAAGTTAGAATGTCAGATCCTCGCTCTTCGGTCCACGAGGAAACTTCTTGCTCCGCCCATTTGTAGTCTCGAAGCTCACATACAACAAAAATTCCCAGGATTTTGAGTTATACGCTCATTTTGATTGGACCTTCAGGTCGGCACCTAATGTCACGTGATATCCTCGATATGTGATTTGGCCAAAGAATCCAACAGAGGTCGGACATATTCGGCTAAGATCGCCGGGCGAGAGAACATTCGGGTTTCGGACGGCAGGCTTTTCCCGCTCGGTGAGTGACCCATCCCCAGGGAGCAGGGTGTGTGGTCTGGCAAATCCCAAATCCGCGACTTTTTGTCGCCAAGGCTCGGGAACACCAAGATTAGCTTCAAGCCTACATAGCTCAATAATTCTTGAATATTCGCTTTGCTACGATACACTGTATAAGTTCACCATTTCATTACAGTCCTCACTTGGAATCTTGCGTACTTTATAAAATTACAACAAAAATCTATTCACGTGGTCGCCCAAGATTTATGTAAATTACTCTTATATTATTACATATATAATAAAAATGCACCTTGTAACGTGGCGACAGCGCGGCTCGTTACAATATGGCCGGCCGTTGGTGAAAAATAAAATTATGGTACAATAATTTTATTTTCAACTACCTAATTCTACCTCCATTGTGACTCAACAACAACTGAAGCATTTTTTTTTTTTTTTACAATCACATAAATTTGAAAAGTGATTCCAAAAACCATCGGTATTCCTGCCTTGTAAGGTGAATATATAACGGGAGCATATGTCCTTTTGGCCGTCTTACAATTCTTTACAAACAGAAGCACGTGAATTCAGGTAGCCTTCCCAAATACAAAGTTATATCAAACATAATACTAAAATATACATGAAAATAAATTATTTACATACATGTTTAAATAATAATCTTGAAAATAACTTGTATCAAATCTTAACATTAAATTAATAAAATGAAACACATTAATAAAACAAAACATTTTGAGAACACTTATGCAGAAAGTGGTTGAACTATACATTGTATTTACAATTTAGCGTGATGTTTTACTCATGTGCATAAAAATAATTCTGGCTTCAACAAACATCCATAAAGATGCTAGAGGTGAGCGTAAAATATCTCATTACATTGCGCGGTTTTAATCTCAAAACAACGGAATAGTTTAGTCGGATTCGGTGACGTGATTTTCGTCATGACCGACGGTTAATTCAATAAGCATTTCAGAGAAGATGTGCCCGTGCACACATGCTTCTTTAGCTTGTATGAAAAAGGTTGTAAGCTTTGTGCATTGAACGGTCCGATCTCAGGTTTTCCGTTTGCCAATACAAAGCAATTTTGAGATTTCACGCTAGCAGAATACTATGAATCTATATAAAGCAAAAATATAAACTTTGAAATTATTTTCGCTGAGTGCACACAATTCTGAGCTAAATGTATGCTGTCCAACAATAGTTTTAATCTAATTTATGGAATACTATACAATTTACAGTAAGGGTACGCGAAATACCGCTAGAACGAGGCGTGGAACGACTTGTTTCCCTTCTCATTCATTCTTGGGTATTCGCTACCTGCCAGAATTCTCGGAAACTGCCGGTTGAGTTCAGCTGCCTATCTGCGCTGATGAGCTAAGCCGTTCGAGGGTAGCTGTCCCCAGCTCTTTCGAAACCGTTACTTTGTATGAAATGATATAGCATGAAAAACTTCGATATCACCAATAATCTTATTGTTCACGTCTCCACCATCTGTGCAATTATCATATACAAAATTCCCTTTTAATTGAAGTTAGCATCAAATATAATTACCTTAACTTGCAAAGTTAGCTGAATTATTGAATATATCCCGTAAATAAAGTTTTTCCCCTTTAGCCTTTACAAACGCAGTCGCCTTTAACTTTTTGCTCTTCGACCTCCCTCTATCGTTAGCAAAATAACAGCAAGGTATTGTGAAAACTCTCCTTTATATCTGTAATCGTTCAACTTAAGATTCCTAATTTCTGTGATGAGCAACTCAATTTAAACAAATCTTTCTGGCAAAGTTTCGTGTTCCATAGGGCATTATCTATTGCACGTTAGCCACCCTTTACAGATACATACACGAAAACAAAGAAGTAAATTTCGTTGACGAGATAACTTGCGATCTTCGATCAACACAGACAAAGCGATATTACGCTCGCTGTGCACTTCTGCTCAGAAAAGATAGAATGCAACTACCTAAGGTAAAACGTTACATCGAACTCATGCATCACAAAATGTTGAAACCCTTTTCGTTTATGTCACAGAATACATCTTAGAAAGCATATCACAATATTTGTATCGCTGTCAGATTCATTGTGATTGCGAAGACAAGAAATTGTGCTGCTAATGGCGCTTCATTTTTCCGCGAGTGCGTATCAATTTATCTGGCTCAGGAAAACATTTAATATTTCAGGATTTTTATCAAATCATGTCCATCTAACAGCGTGAAAGTCAAAAGTGACTATTAATATTTCACGTGGACACAATATAAAGTTCGGAATAGCGAAATAAGCATTAAAAATTACGAATATGGAAATATCCTAAGTAGCTTCAACTATAAGTGCAAATTTGGTAATTTGAATTTTGTTTGATTTTTACGTTTATCTAATCTTTCCAACAAAACAGACGGTTTAGACTAGCGGAACTGGCATCGGCGTTTTTCTAGCATGATAAATTTCGGTAAGGCGTCTAACCTTAAAGAATGTATACTGTACATTTAAATAAAAATTTTATGATCCAAATCGGTCAATTCATAGTCAGCCTTTTCGTCATTGTATTTTGCATGCTACACAACTTGTTAAACAATGCCTACAAGAAGAATTTGAGACGTCCATGGATTCTTTTTATCACATAATTCCTTTCGGAATACACGCTCATCGCATATTTATTGAATGCGATAAAACGCTGATGCGAGGCGAGAAACGTTTGGCACTCAGTGATGACCCTAAGGCCAACATCTGCGCTCCCTAACAAAATTCTCCGAAGACGCATTGTGCTAGTGGATCCCTTAGCCTTGCTAATGGGCTCAGCTGACAAACAGGTACCTGTGTTACACAACATTCTCGTCTGTCTTCCCTTCCAGCTGATTTCATTGATCTGCCAGAATTTAGTTTCTGCAGCAAAATACTTGTCTTTTGACCTGAACGGGCACAGAAAAATTTCCCGTTGTTTTTCGATCATGGCGGTGTATATGCTATCATGCCTTTCTGTTCCATGGATACTCAAACCGAAACGCTTAATACAAGTTTTCCGGAACTGCGCGTCTGACCAGACGCATTCCGTACTCACAATTGCGATCTGCAGTGACTTTTGCACTGTATCAACGCTTTTGCTGCCACTATGCTCAGTAATCTGCCGCGTCACTGTCACGTCTTCGAGCAGTGTCCGATTGAAAATTTGTATTTCCGGAACTGCTTCGACCATACAATCGACAGACGTAATGGTGGAATGCTCGCCTTCCTCAGAGCTTACCAGCTGTTGGTCTGTATTTTGGGTTTGCTCCACTTGTGCAATTTCGATCCATTCATCGGTAATCGCGGTAGTTGATACCTCTGTGTGTTTTTGTGTTTCAGAACGGAAGGTGGATAATTTCACGTCCAAATTTGTTAATATCGCAGTTTGCGAATCAATACTCTGCTTAAGCAAATCCGAATTTCTTTTAAATTCTTCCCTTTGTGAATTAAATTGTTGGCTAAGCAAATCTGAATTTCTCTTATTTTCCTCCTTTTGTGAATCAAAACGCTTGTTTAATTCCAGAAATTGCCTGCTTGATTCCTGCCTTTGTGAATCAAATTGCTGCCCCATTGCAGTCATCAACATGTTTATCATTTGCTGTGATGGGTGTGACGACTCTACGGGATTTTGTGTTATTTGTTGTGTCTGTTCTGAATGTGCGGGCGTGTTCTGTATCATCTCACCGACAGGTGAAGGAAAATTTTCCATATCTTCCTGTGGCGACAAAGTAGACTGCGAACTATATGAGTGGGTCGGAACTTCAGAAATTGCGTGCCCCTCGCCTGCAGCCAATATTTCGCTTTGTTCCGTTAACTGAACCTGATCGTTCACGATTTCGGGAGATTTTTGCCTATCAGACTGATCTTCCATATCGAAATCTTTTATCGTACGAGATCGTAGCTTCATATGAACACACAAACAATGAATTTACACCGCAATTGTGCAATGACGAAATCTAAATTCACTAGCAACAAAAATACCGCGAATTTCAATACACACAAATACATATACCCCTCCAAAATACAGCAAGAGAAAGCAACGATGAATCATGCAACACAACACCATGAAAGCAGACTTACTTTCAAACACATGGGCAAGACATGCGTGTCTTTAATTTTCTTACAAGCTACCATGCATTAAGAAATCAACACTGACGTTACTCATTTAAAATTTTTAAACTGATCACAAAATTGTTACAATACAAAGTGTATTGCATCTCAATTGAAATATACAAATGCACTTCTCTTTAATGCGTTGAAACAAAATAAATTTTATGCATTGAAACAAAATGAACTTTATGCATTAAAATATAAGTGAAACATCAAAATAAAATCTTGTATGAATATCTATTGACTACAAGAATGATAAAACTGCCAAAAGCCATGTGCAACATTCCGTGAAATTTTCTGAATTTGGGCTCCAAATAGTATTAATTTGAATTATGCCACCAAGTTCGCAGACATTAAGTAGTAATGTCTCATCTGGCACCAGCGTTGGGCGACATTATGTGGTGAGTGCCTTGGTGGGCAAACCACGTTACAATTATCTTTCATACCTTTATGATTAATAATTGTGGATTTTTAATTTTAATTTATATGAAGGATTGGAAATTTATTAATTTAGCAAGAATCTCGACGTTGGTTGGAATTTAGGAAAAATTGTCACAATATGACATTTATTTCTTATCACTGGCGATTACAAGTCTGAGCGAATTTACCGTTAACATTAACACAAATTGGCAAAATCATAAAAGCAACGCTCAGAGTTACAATTAGCCGTCATGGGCAAGCAAACAATTGTATATTTACTTTTAAATATCTCAGAATCAAAATGCAAGAAATAATGACAACTGGAAACAATGAAAAATACAAGTTATGACTACCTCAGACAAAGGCATCATAATACTGTGACTTTACAGTTAAAAAGAAAATCATGGGCGCCAGAATGAACAATATATCATTCGAAAATAACTAGTTCTGGCAAATTATGCCGCTAGCTCAGGGGTTTTTACAATTACAAAGTGAGAACATGGACCTATCCTCTCAAAGTCGCTTACGGGTTCTGTTTCACGGAATGCACAATCACATGGCTTGGTCGTAATCAATTACCATTGTAGTTCTGCGTCTGATGTCTGTGATGAGTGTAGCGGACCCACGATATGTGAGATTATCTCACAAGTCGGCTATAGGCATCTCTGGTCTGGCAATGCGCATCATCGCATTACCGGCTGTGTTGCGGTGATAACCTTGCTCCAGCAAGGCAAGCTGCGGTTAGCGAAAGAAGTCAACTTTCCAAGTCAACCTCAGACTGGTGCGATCGAAGTTAGAATGTAGAATCCTCGCTCTTCGGTCCACGAGGAAACTTCTTGCTCCGCCCATTTGTAGTCTCGAAGCTCACATACAACAAAAATTCCCAGGATTTTGAGTTATACGCTCATTTTGATTGGACCTTCAGGTCGGCACCTAATGTCACGTGATATCCTCGATATGTGATTTGGCCAAAGAATCCAACAGAGGTCGGACATATTCGGCTAAGATTCGCCGGGCGAGAGAACATTCGGGTTTCGGACGGCAGGCTTTTCCCGCTCGGTGAGTGACCCATCCCCAGGGAGCAGGGTGTGTGGTCTGGCAAATCCCAAATCCGCGACTTCTTGTCGCCAAGGCTCGGGAACACCAAGATTAGCTTCAAGCCTACATAGCTCAATAATTCTTGAATATTCGCTTTGCTACGATACACTGTATAAGTTCACCATTTCATTACAGTCCTCACTTGGAATCTTGCGTACTTTATAAAATTACAACAAAAATCTATTCACGTGGTCGCCCAAGATTTATGTAAATTACTCTTATATTATTACATATATAATAAAAATGCACCTTGTAACGTGGCGACAGCGCGGCTCGTTACAAGATTGACCCATGGGAGGTTGGCCCGGTGGGCTTTGTTCATGCAAGAGTTCGAGTTTGAAGTGAAATATCTTCCAGGGAAAGAGAACCAAGTGGCGGATTGTCTCTCTAGGTTGCCGGTGGGCTTGGAAGAAGCTGGAGATGGAGTAGAGGAGCAAGACGAGTTTCAACTCAATTTTATTAAGCAAGTGCAGTATGAGAACGATGTGGAGGAATACCTGAGAAGGATAAGAGAATTACAGGAAGATGATAGTGTGATCAAAATGATAAAGGACCAATTACTTGATAACGACTACCAGGAGAAGTGTAGGAACTTTTATTGCGTATATAAGGGCGTGGTGTTTCGACGTCAGTCGGAAAATAGCTCCGATTGGAAACTTTGGGTACCGGAAGCATGCGTGGACAAGCTCGTTATACAACATCACCTGAGCTATGGACACTATGGGCCTAGTAAATGCTACCGAGTTCTAAGGGAGAGCTGCTACTTCAACAATATGGCCCGGAGGGTTGCTAGATTACTTTCAGCCTGTGATGTCTGCCAAAGAGTAAAGGCAGATAATGTTTTGAGAAGGGGGGATATGAAGAATATATTGCCCAGTAAAGCTAGAGAGTTAGTAGCAGTGGACGTGTTCGGACCACTACCTGCATCGAGGGCAGGAGTTACACAAGTTCTGGTTGTTATGGATGTGTTTTCCAAATATGTCAGATTATATCCATTGAGGAAAGCCACCGCAAAGGTGTTGGCAAATAAGTTAGGTGGAAGGATATTTCCGAGAGGTGGGAAGGGCTGAAAAGGTTCTTTCAGATCAATGCACCTCAATTCAGGAGTAAGAACTGGACAGAAAGATTACAGCAAGAAGGGGTGGAGGTGATAATAACATCATTTTATCATCCCCAGGGAAATCCCTGTGAGCGGGTCATGAGGGACATAGGACGTTGGTTCCGCACCACATGCAGTGACAATCATAAAAGTTGGGCCCTAACTATAAGCGAGTGGGAGGACGTTCATAACAATATTCCTCATGACTCCACCTTGTTGGTACCATCGGAGATAATGTACCATGTACCTCCAGAAAGGATAGTGAGGCAACTGGTGGAGTTCCCCGAAGGACCCCCCAGTTGATTACCAGGAGAAGATAAGAGCGGCTAAGGAGAACCTGGAGAGGGCAGCTACGAGAAATAAGAGACGACATGACGGTAGAGGAAAGGCTACGACGTACGAGATGGGGGACCTTGTTTTGGTGCAAACGCATTTTAAGTCGTCCCGAGTAAAGAAGGAGATACGAAAGTTCAAAGTGTTGTACGAAGGTCCCTATAGGGTCAAAGCCTGTTTGAGGGATAATGCTTACAAGTTGGAATATGCCGATGGGAGAGAAGTTAGCGGAACTTTCAACGTAGTATCCTTGAAGCCTTACAAATATTTCGGTCAGGAGGGGAGTGTTGGCGGGGTGTCGGACACCGGTTAGAAGGGCACACCTCCAAGCATTGCCGCATCTCCCGCATCATTGATAATTAAATGTTGTCATGATTTATGTAGGTTTTCATGAGTTTCATTTAGCAATCAGTCACGGTTGCAATTTCGGAATTTGTAAGATGTTGTGTCAATAAGTTAGGGACTGAAGTAACTTCGGTGAAGCTGTATCAATAAATTAGAGAATAAAGTAACTTCAGTAGTTGGGCACAGGTTGGTGACCCATGTAGTATTAATACACAGTTGCTGGAGGCATTCTTGCTGGTTTGTGGTTCCAGTAATTTTGGCCCCGAGGCCGGGGAATGTACTTACAAGTGCTGTGATTGTGACAGTTTGAAAAAAGGATAGAAAGAGAACAATTTTACAACTGAAGCAATTATAATTCAGTTTTGTATTCTTTATGTTTTGTATGTATGTTACATGATTGTGACAGTTTGGAAAAATGGTAGATAGAGGACAATTTTACAACGGAAGCAATTTTATTTCAGTATTGTATTCTTGATGTTTTGTATGTATTTTTTTTTTTTTTATTCGTTATATGTGTTGATGGTTTGTAATGGCATTTGTGTATAGTCATAAGTACCTATGATTAATTTGCCGTGAAACCACCATGTTTATTGGTAATGTTGTGAGATGATGTTGCTTGAGTAAATGTTGGCGCAAGATACGCTTTGTCAACCGCATCTTTCGCCACAAACCCAGCGAGGGGGGTGTAACGGAACAATCGATAGATCGATATATCGATCCTTACCGGAGAGCGGAGGATCAGTCTCGGGTATCGGTAGTGGAAGAGAAGATGGCGCGAGATGATATGGATGTGTAAGCGCGCGGAATAATAACTGGTTGTTCGATGAACTAGTAAACTGTATGTCAGCTACGTGTGACTACAGACTTAATGGCAGTGATGATTTCAGTGAAAAGTGGTAATAAGTAGGAACTGTGAGCACTAAAGTGTGTTGCCGTTGCAGGTGTGTTAGTTGTGGCGATAATTAATGTCTTGTTCATTGCTTAAACGAACCTGACAATCTTCAGATTTACGAAGTCCGATTAGCATTATTCATTTGGTGGTTTCTACGATTTGTAGTAGTTTGAGAACATTTACGTAATAAATAAGTGTGAGCTGTATTCCAGAGTGACTGTTTTATTTGCATGTTAGTAGCTCCGTTGAATGACTTTATTTCGGGTAATTTGCCCGTGGCGACTGTGGTCAATATCGAACCTGCAGCATATCTAAAGCTGCTCAGAAACTGAATGCAACTGTTTGTTTAGTAAATTGATCTGAACAGACTTATTAATGTATTTATCAACATATACGCTAACAGCCATAAAACATTTACATGGCACTTAAGCGTTACAGTGTCTCAACGCCAGTCTGCTGTATCCCCACTTCACTGCTATTATCCCTACATGGGGAGGGGAAATTTACCACTCACCTACTTGGACACAGGGTTCAGCTGAGAGAGGTAGGAAGGGATGGGGTGGTGAGTCCAGGCGAGTATGACCTTGAGCGTCCAGTGCCGAGTGAACAGGGTATAATGTAAGCAAAGAAAATGGTATACATCATACAACAACATTACATCTAAAAACAAGATACGGAAGCTCTATTGATGATTATTGAAGGTAGTAAATTTCTACTTAATACGAGAAAGATCTGAGAAGTTTCCGGTCACGAGAATAGATTATTCAGTGTAATATTTCATGCTTTAATGGCAAGAAACAAGAAAATTACACAAGTCTCTTGAGTGTGAAGCCAGTTAGTGCGCAAACTTCCGCGGTAGTTGTTGACGTAATCTTGGTTCTCCGGGAATGAACCACGTCAATCTATCGAAACCTAACGTTTCGGCCATCATTTTGTGGCCTTCTTCAGAGGACTGTCACGGCTGGAACTGCTGCCGCCTATATATCGCTCTCATTCATTCATGTAGAGATTGAACAATTTTAGTACACACTAACACTTCATTCACTCGGCATTTGAAATTTGTGCTGTTATTTCAAATTATCAAACTGCATTATAAAAGCAGAGCTTGTTTGTTCTCTCGTTTCTTGTTCATTACGTTGAAAGCAAATGTATTAAACACGTTTGTGTACATCATGTGTTTCTATAACCCCCTTGAGGAGTTTATGGACGTCGACACTCCGTTGTTGCTCCCTAAGCCTCTCTGTAGATACTATTTTAAATGACGCTGTTTGGTGTGTATTAGTTAAATTCATTTTTCTGTACATATATTGAAACATTAAACACGCAATGGAGCAGCGATATGATGTAGTTTGCACGAATCAAAAATGCTGTCAACGCGTATATAGGATTAACTGTAGTAACTTTTTCTACTCCTAGTAGCCTTGTAACAGACAAAATAGTTCTATCGCGGAACAGTTGCACTAGAGGATCTCTTCTTATTTCTCACCGCGTTGTTTTGATATCGGAAAAAACATAATCTGCCACTAATATGACATTAGCTATCATTATTGTTGGTTCATTTTTGCACACATACAAACTTCCGGAATTATCAGATTTGGTATATGTTTTACGGACGAAACATGAAACCAATTTGGATGTAAAGTGTCATACATGTCAACCGATAATATAATCAATCACCACCTTTAATTTCTCTCCAGTCCACTCATCATTTTTTGTATTAGGCGTGAATATACAAAGATTCCAAAATCGGTTTTTGACTCTGTACCGTCGAAGACTATGTTAGTGATCCAGATAAAAATTATTCTGTAAATTAACCGTTGGCATACGATATCACTGTGGGAAATTTCGCTGAAATGCGCTTACTAGTTTTGGCGTCATGCTCGCATAGATAGAAAGAAATATAAAAATTTTCAGGTTTGGGCCTTGTATCATCAGAAACTATATTTCTAATCTGGTTAAAACATATCGTGTATGTAAGTTACGCGATGACATGAGCTCTCTCTATGGGCGGTTTTCTTAAAATCTGTTAGTAAGTTTTAGCATACACATGTAACCCAACAAAAACTTGAAAATTTACGGTTATGGACAGTTTTGGCCTCAGTATCATCGAGAAGAATGTTGTTGGAAATCTGGATAAAAGTTTATTTACACTAATAAAAATCTACATCAAAATATTTCCATTGGTTATTTTCGTAATACCCTAACATACTCGAACATACACGCATACAGACAGATAAGAATTCCAAATTTTACTCTTTTGTCATCTCTATCATCAGTAGTGAAAATTGAAATTACTTTTTCAAAATAAATTTCTTGTCAGACATACCATTTCTACAATTTTTATTGTGTAATATATTTTTTTATGTCAATCACTTTTAAATGTCAATTCTACTTATTTATTTAAAGAAAAATATTTCGAAAAACATTTCTCCTTTTGTAGTTACTTGTGGGGCATTCTAAAAGAGTTAAAGAAGTAAATCAATTGATGTAAATGAAACTCTTTTCTAAAAAATACAGCCAACATGGGTGATTCAGGTAATAATCTATTTCTCTTTGGATACATAAATTTTTATACATGTATTTGGGGCGCACATCTATATAATAAAAATGAATCGTCAAATGTGTTGCTGACCGCAAAACTCGAGAACGGCTACACCAATTCGGCTAATTCTTTTTTTTATATTTTCGTTACAGCACAAGGAAGGTTCTTATGGAGAGAAAAATCGTAAAAATTTGAAGCAAAAATAATAAAAACAACACTTTTTTTCCCCTCAATCAAAACAAAACAAAGGCGCGTTAGGATTATCTTTTGTTTGGCTTCAAGTTGATTAGGCTCTATGGCTATTAATCTATGCCTGCGTGTGATCAGCGAAAATAATATCATTGACGTACGTGTTATTATTTCCTCCGTGCGTGGCATTTTCTTGGTTGCTTTTATATTTTCACTTCTCTCGAAAACCAATTGTGTGTTCATTTGTTCAGTGAGTTTACATTTAGACCCATGCCGCATATCACAAAACTTTCGATCATGAAAATAAAATGCATCAGTTTAGAAGGATGCAATACTAAGAATACCTAAAAAGCAAAATCGATTACTGGTATTTCAGTTGAGAAGCGATATGCATAAGCGTCTGACGATCTAGCCACACTTATACTATTATTTTAAGAATGCAAAGTTCTGGTAAGCCTTTTGGTGATGGGTTCCATTCGTTTTAAATTATGTTAAGGTAAAATTCACTATGATTGAATTGGCTGCGAGTAATAATACTTTCTTACTTTCAAAATCTATATAAATAAAAATGAATCGTTAAATGTGTTTCAAAGCGCAAAACTCGAGAACGGTAAATTCGGCTATTTGTTTTTTTGTTTTTTTTTAATATATATTTTCGTTAATCCACAAAGAAGGTTCTTATGCAGAGAAAAAACGTAAAAATTGTGGAAAATAGTAGAATCAACACTTTTCTTTTCCCGTACAAACCAGTCAATTAAAACAAAGGCGGGTTAGGATTTTCTCTGGTATGCCTTCAAGTTGATTAGACTGTATGGATATTAGTCTATGCCTGCCCAAAATAAAGTTTTTTTTTATTTGGCCTGAAGCGCCAAATGGCACTACAGGGGATATACAGCCATCAGCTATTTATACAGATTATTGGCTTTGTACAAATAAGTAAACCATTGTACAGATAAATAATTTTACAGGATAATTATACATATACCAGAATTTTACATCAGATAGAACATTTCTCGAAGGAAAAAACGGGTTTGCGTGTCATCAACGAAAATAATATTACTGCCAGTCAATCCAAACAAAACAAAGGTACTTTGTGATTATCTTTGGAATTGAATAATGATCGATCTATAGAAATGTTTTCAAAAGACTCATTGGCATTGGTAGTGACAAAATCCCTGTATACGTTTTGACTGTCTGCATTAAATTTACTGACAATTTTTTGGTTGAACGAACGAGCTATATTACAGAGACAAAAACACGGATGTAATTGAAGTAAATTTCAAAATTTAAAATGAAATTGCTGGTTCATTAAGGACATACAAATCAGTTGATTATACAACTAACCAAGATGATGTCGTCAACCATCCACCAGAATTTTTGAACTCACTGGATTTGCAAGGGTTACTTCCTCATAATTTTTAGTTAAAAGTAGTATCGGTGGTCATAATGTTGCGAAATATCAACCAACCACGTCTTTGTAATGGCACAAGGCTAGCAGTGAAAAAATTACTGAACAACGTGATCGAAACAATCATCCCAAAGCGAAAATATAAGGGAGAAGATGTGTTGATACTTCTCATCCCAATGGTACCAACTGACGTACCATTTGAATTTAAACGACTGCAATTTCCAGTGCGGCTTCCTTTCGCTAAGACCATAAATAAATCCCAGGATCAGTCGTTTAGTGTTTGCGGCGTTAATCTTGAAAACCCATGCTTCTCTCATGGACAGTTGTATGTTGCCTGCTCCCGCGTTGGAAAGCCGTCAGCTTTATTTGTTTACGCGCCAGGTAACCAAACAAAAAATATCGTGTACCATAAAGCATTACAATAAAAATATCATCACATTATTACTAACGTCTTGCTGTGTGCGAAATAGAAAACTTATTTTTGTAAGTAATCGTTGTTTATTATTGAGACATTAAATCAATAAATAAAGCGATCAATCTGAAATACGTTTTATTTATTTATTTATTATATTGGACTAAGATAGGAAAATAACTTTTGACAGAATGAAGTCTGTCGGGGCAGCTAGTTGGTTATATTTCTTTTTCTCTTTTCTTTTCAAAGCAAACGACATTATGTTAGTGAGGTTGTTCAGTCAACTTAGCATCCACTATTACATTTACTTTTATTTTTGCAATCAATGTGAACTACACGGTAACCATGACAACGCATAATTGAAACCAGTCATGCCCTGCGACAATTTTGAAAAGTATGCCTCTGCAATATAATGACATAGCAATAGCCACTACGTTGCCGATGCCGACGTTAGAAAACTAACTAATGTCACTCCATGCTTGAACGTGTACAAACTGGACTTTGATGCAAGAAAACAAGTTTTAATAAATCAGATGATATAAGTAAACGGTTTATCTCAACAAGACGTCACGTACACATGGTAATAAGCAACTTTTTCTGAGATTCAGAGCTTATACTTTACTTATTTATATATTTTTTTACTCCGGAGCATGTGTCTTAAGGTTTTTTTTTTTACTTATGGCTTTAAGCCTCGTTGACGCCATGATGGTCATTAGAGGCGGGAAAGGACTGGGGACAAGGAACGGCAAGGAACTCGGCTTTGGCCTTTTGAAGAAAGCATCCCGGCCTTAATGTCTTAACATATAAGCGAAACAAATGTAGCTGCTCGCAACATTCTTCCATAAACCCGGTTTTACACTATTCATTTGCTTCTCAAATCCATGAAATTCACTGCAGATAATTTTGTTTCCAGTAGATTTCTTATGTGATGGCTTGAAAAGCATTCCTATAAACTACGACACTAAGAAAACTGTAACATTTAACAGTTTAAAAAGAAAGTTTATTGTAGTTCTATATCATTTCATAATACCTGGATGAATTTTTTTCTGTATGCTCGTTAAGTTACCATTAGGAAATGTAATAACTCATTTAGTTAAAAAACTGACAATTATTAATTACGTGCACATATATCTGATGCGAAATTTTGATCAGTTATCAAAGAAAAGTTACTGAGGAAAGGAGTTTATATAAAGCGTACTGAAAATTAAGTAGTAAGATCAAAACGTAATCATGTGAATAAAAAGTAAATTTCGACCACAGTCCTAATGTTCATATTTCTATTTAAGTGCCAGTCAAGGTGTGAATTACTCAAGTTTCTTTCAATAAAATACAGTCAGAAGCCGAAAGATAAATAAACCGGATTGCGGATTACTTAAAAGCTGGGTATCACAGTTTGCTTCCTCTTTAATGCTTCGCGTCTGACTTGTATAAGGACAGAATAAAAATGAATACATTAGTTAGCTCAAACCAGCTACAAAATTGTTACAAAAAACACCATCGACTTAGTAATCTTACGAGACTGTTACAGGTCAATACAGCGCTGCGCTTTGCGACAGAGAACAAGAGTTGTTTTGCCACGCGAGACCGCCTTGTCAGCTGCTTACCTCCGCAACGTCCATCTCCGGCGACATTCTCATCTCTACTGAAACATCATTGTCTATGGGAGCAGCCGCTGTGAGCGTAAAGTTTCGAGTGCATAGTCAAACATTTTCTCGCACCGAGCTTGCTGACAGGGCAGTAAAATTCAGACATCAAAATCGGGATTAGAATCCCGTTTCAATCAGCCACCATTTCCCTGATTTCCGGAAAATCTAACTGGTAGATGTTCGACTGGCATTCTGAATACACAGCGTATATAATTTATATTAATTTTTTGCGGCCCTTAATGATATTCGCCGAGCCCGATAGATGAGCGATAACATTCGGCACTTGTATTCGGGAGGACGCGGGGTCAAATCTCCATCCTGCCATTTAAATTTCCGTTTTACATAGTTTCCTGAGATCACTCCAGGTGATTGACTGAGCGGTTCGTTCTAAAGGCCACGGCTGAATTCCTTCCAGTTCCTCTGAACCAATTCCTTCTGGTCTACAGTAACCTCATTTCATTAGTCTTGCAAACAACAAAAAAATTCAAATAACTTTTCTGGATTTGGTAAAACCGCAATCTTGTACCAAGTTATTCAGACCTGGAAGTAATACCAAAGAAATAAATTAAAGTTGTAAATTGGTCATTCCCTAAGGCTTTCCATACATTGTGGATCTTTTATGAATTTTCTCAACATGTAAATAATTGAACTCTCAGCCTGAACTAAATCTATCACCCAAACCAATGTGACATTGACACTTTAGTCTCATTATTTTATTAGTTTCATCATTTATCTGTAAGAATATCAAGAACTGGAACAGGTGCTAATGAGGGGAGTTAGATTTGCCTGTGAAAAGTGCAGCAGGACGCAGTCAGTAAATGATATAAAGGAATTGGGTTAGGAGTCAGTGTTGTAAAAAAACGGTTTTTTTTCTGGCTTGAAAAAAAACACGAAAAAAAACTTTGAAAAAAAAAACATGTTTTTTTTCAGGAACACGTTTTTTTTCACAACTACTAAATCTCAAATTTGTAAGGCAGTTATCGTTTAAAATGACTGTTTTAGAGTTTATTCTAAGTACTTATCTTAGTTTAAAATCTACTATATTTTTCTGGTTCAGTAGGAAAAAAAAAATTGAAATATTGACTAAATTGACTGAAATTTTCTTTAAGAACGGGGATTTCCCGAAGAGACTAGGTTGCGCGAGAAGGAATCCCCATTCCCCATTGTTTGGATTGATACTTGCTATTTGAAATAGTGCTGCCAGCCCTAAAAAATTAACTATAGATCTTTGAAAAAATTAGGAATTTAAAATTTATCCACGGTTTTTT
>JARYHS010010623.1:0-13282 GCA_031002005.1 Vandiemenella viatica | reverse complement strand
CCCTATGCCTTTCATGTAACCACACTGATTTGGGGCAAACTTAACTAAACTTCGAAGGCAAGCATCCACAATTTTATCAAAAATCTTCATTGTATGGCAAAGTAGGAGAATCGGTCGATAGTTGGACCAGTCTCACACATCACCCTTCCCTTTCCAAAGGTGTATTCTAATACTGGTAGCCAAGTACAAGGTGCTTTATCTTGGTCTCTTACCTTGTCATAAATATCTACAAGGAACTGAGGTGACTGTGATCCAAGCATCTTCCATACCTCCAATGGGATTTTATCTTGTCCAGTTGCCTTTCCATTTTTCATTTTCTTCATGGCAGTTTGTACTTCATAAACAGTGATGGCTGGAGCCGGGCCATACACAGGATAGCATTGGTGGAAATTCTTCATAGCTGGAATATTCCACCGGCTGAGGATCTCGGTCGGTTTCTGTAACAGTTTCTGGTTTTCATCCTTAATTGTCATAACATACCCAATATCTTGAGTGGAACAGTGATGACTCTTCACTAGCCTGTAGATGTTTTTTGCTCCTCCAGTGGTATTTAGCTCATTGTCCATGTTCCTATTACGGTCTTCTTTTGCCTTTGCCACTTCCTGCTAAGACACTGTCTTGAGTCATCTATATTTCTGTCGATCGGAATAAAGTCCTGATTTTATCCAGGTTTTATGGACTTTACTTCTTTGTCTTAATGGCATCTTATACCTGATTATTCCACCACCAGACTTCTTTATTGATGAGACCACATCCAGGTTTTGTTGAGCCCATGATATTGGTCTTAATATGTATTTTTTGCAACTGTTGTCCAAACTTCAAAATGTTGACAATGTTCTGATATTTTTAGGAAGCCTATAGATGTTATCAGCTGGCTGTGGAGCTGCTTTAATTTCCAGGATAGTATGTCCATGTGCAAATTCCAAGAAAATAAGAACATATCGCTTCAAAAAAATTATGGTTACGAACTGATTTATATTTCCCGCTCTGGAAATATTATTTTATCACGTGCATCCATTTTCGAACTTTTAAACTGAACACACCATTGACTATGTCATAATGTTATTGCATTTATTACTGAAGAGCAGTGATCGCGATTTACGTAGCAAGCAGTAGCATTCGTGGAGGAAAGAAGTATATGGAGATGATGCAATAGACCTTCACCACGCATTGAAGTGACGCCGGACGGAGGAGGAGTGGGGGGGGGGGGGGAGGTGGGCATGGCCGCACCCATACAGACACGGGATATATGTACAAAAACATCAAGGGGACTCTAGGATAAACGTGACGCCGCAGTCTGGTGATGGATTATTATGTAACTCGATGAGACAAATAAAAAATGAAGAATAAAATTTTTGATGTTCTGCTTAGTTTTCGAGATATTCTGTTTAGAATGTGAGATGTTTTTGGTTTAAATTCAGAAGAAAAAATTGGTCAAAGTCAAATTCGATGATGGATTCTTATTTAAAAAGACGAGACGAATAAAAAATAAATAATAAAATTTTTCGATATCTCGCCTAGTTCTCGAGATATACTGTCTCAAAAGTGAGGTATCTTGAGTTGAAATGGAGAAGAAAAATTTCGCAAAACTCAAATTTTGTGATGGATTCTTATGTAACACGACGAGACAAATCGAAAATAAAGAATAAAATTTTTCGATACCGTGCTTAGTTTTCGGGATATACTGTCTCCAAATTGTGGGGATCGGGTTGGGATGCGGCTTGGAACAAAAATTAATTCTGCCAAAGCCACAAAGAATTACATGGTGAACATGCAGAATGGATATTTCAGTTTTTTTACTACCACTTGTGGTTAGGTTTAAATGCGGCCTAGATCAGAATAAAAATAGTTATCTTGTTACCATACATTGTAAGCTTAATTGGGAATAGCTGGAAGTAGTTTCCATCGCAATACACGTTTGGTCACTAACTTGGTTCTCATGAAATTACTAACAGTAATAGATAAATTCTTTGTCCCTTATGGAACAACAAAACCATTCTGGTACAGACTGCCGCTACAGAATCAAACTATTTAGACACACCCACACACGCGTATTTGAATCGCAAACTGTATTTGCGGTAACAACATCGTTTGCTTCATCAAGATTCCTAGATTGCATAGCATAATTTAACACATTTAATTTCATCATACACTGTCAGTATAAACTGCAACGTGATGAAAGAAAGCGCAATACTAAATTCACTGAATCGCGATGTAAAACGCACCCCTTTAAATTTCATTTTCAACGCTCGTTATAAAGTAATGCTAGTCTATTATGTTCAAAATAGCAAGGTATGCTGATTTTCTATACTGCACCAAAAAAATTTGAGAACAAAGTCATCCCATTGAGTGCTATGACTAAATATTTATAGACAGGCATCAAAGTTTTCAATTCAAACTGCCCACTTCAACAACGATAATTAAAATTCAACTTACTTATGAAATGATATTCCAGGTTCTTTCATCTCTTGCCTATTTATGCAACCATATGCAACACGAGATGGCATTATAAAACACTTATACACATTACAAACTGAAATAATCACAGCATCTAACACAATGTGAACTTCGCATTTTATTTGGGATCGCAATATCGCCGCTGCCGCCACTGCGTATGCGCGAGTGGCTAGATCCGGCTTCACAGATTTAACGTCACTTCTCCTCCATATATTTCCTTCCTCCATGGTTTCAATCATGGAGGAAGGAATATATGGAGGCGACGCAAGGGACCTTTACCACGCATTGAAGTGACGCCGGGTGGAGAGAGGTGGAGAGGGAGGGCCGCCATATTACCCTAGACAAGATTCTCCAGGAATATGCCCAAATGTATCCAGGGAACTCTACCATAACCGTGGAGCCACAATTTGATGATGGATTATTATGTAAGACGACGAAACAAATAAAAAATGAAGAATAATCTTTTTTGATATCTCGCTTAATTCTTGAGATATATTTTCTCAAAGGTGAGGTGTTCTTGGTTATAATTCACAAAAAATTGACCAAAATCAAATTTGATAATGGATTCTTACGTAACACAACGAGAAGAAAAGATAACGAATAATACAAATTTTCGGTATTTCGCTTTGTTATCGTGATATACCGTCTCAAAGGTGTGGTGTTTTTGAATGAAATGCAGAAGAAATTTGATGATGGATTCTAATGTAACATGACGAAAAAAATCGAAAATAAAGAGTAAACATTTTTCAATATCTCGCTTACTGTTTGGGATATAGTGTCTCCAAATTGTGGACGTGAGGTGGAAATGCGGCCTGGACCAAAAAATAATTCCGTCGTAACCACACTGAATTACATGCTGCACCTGCAGACTGTGTGTTTTCCTTTTTTACTGCCGCTTGTTGTTACATTGAAATGGGGCATAGAACAGAATAAAAATGTCACCAAAAGCACAAGGAATTATAACCACACCATACCTATGACAAATTTTTGTTAGTCGATATCCCGAGAACTAAGGGAGATTTCAAAAAATGGTTCTCTTGATTTTCAACTTGTCTCTTCGAGCTACATAAGAATCAAGCATCAAACTGCGACAGCCTGGTGATTACAGTGATGCTTTGAGCATACAGGGCATAATTTGGTACAAAAACAAACATTATAGACACACTCATAACTTTGCAAAGCCAACTACATTTCGTATAACGACATTGTTTCCTTCATCACGATTCCTATTTCGCAAAGCACAATTTATCACAATTAATTTCATCCCTCACTTTCAGTAGAAACTGCAAACGTAACGAAAGAATGCACAACTCAATCACGATGTAAACATGACCCACTTTATACTTTACAACACTCGTATAAAGTAATGGTAGTCTATGATGTGCAAAATAGTAAGGTATGCCTATTGGCTGCACTACACCAACAAATATTTGAAAACAAAGTCATCCATTTGAGTGTTATGAATAAATCTGTAATGGTAGTAGCTAGACTGACTGAAAACTATTCAACATTTCAATAACAATAAATACAATGAAACTTACAAATGAAATGATATTCCAGGTTTTTTCCTATCTGTCCTATTTGTGCAACACAAGCTGGCATTATAAAAAACATAGAACTATTACAAAATCAAATTTTTACTACATGGAGCACAATGTGAAAATGCAATGTTTTGAGCCCGGTCCGCTATAACGGCCGCGCATGCGCAGTAGGATCCCAGCGTCACCGCTTTAACGTCATTTCTCCTCCATATATTTCCTTCCTCCATGGTTTCAATATATTGATTACTATTATATTGTCTCTGCTGATTACGATATTAGTGTCAAAATCGTGATGGAACATGGAGGAAGGAATATATGGAGACGACGCAAGGCACCTTCGCCACATACTGGAGTGAAACCGGGTGGAGACGAGTGGGGAGGGAAGGCCGCCATATTGCTTGACCAGAGAAACACGGAAATATGCACAAAAACCTCAAGGGAATCATAAGACAACCGTGGCACCGCAATTTGATGATTGATTATTATGTAACTCGACGAGACATATCAAAAATGAAGAATAAAATTTTTTGATATCGTGCATAGTTCTCGAGATATACTGTCTCAAAAGAGTGGAGTTTCTGGTTGAAATTCAGAAGAAACGTGTCCCCAAAGTCAAATTTGGTGATAGATTCTTATGTAACACGACGATACAAATCGAAAATAAAGAATAAAATTTTTCGATATCTCGCTTAGTTCGCGAGATATACTGTCTCAAAAGTGAGGTTGTTAGGTTATGAGGGGATTCAACGAAAACCGTGACGCCGCAATTTGATGACGAATTCTTATGTAACTCGATGAGGGAAACTGAAAGTAAAGAATAAAATTTTTTGATATCTCGCTTAGTTCTCGAGATATTGTACCTTAAAATTGACGTGGTTAGGTTGAAATGCGGCCTGGACCAGAAAAAAACTATCGCCATGTCCATATTTGATGATGAGCAGGTAATTCTTTTTAACTTGAATAACAAACTGTTTATTTCTACAGTCCTTAAATTTTAGTTGATGTTCAAATAGGTTATATTTTCACATTCTATTTCAGTAATTGACAAGGAAGATTTCAAAATCTAGAAATATACTTGTAGACATATTTACAAACAGAAACAAGTCATATCTGAATTTTTTTTATAAAAAAAGCATAAGTCAATGTTTAGAGCTTTAAAAAAAATTAATACTTCATAAAACTTCATAGTTTCTGAGCTTACTTAGAAGATATTGTACTGGCAGTGGCCTATATAATTTTGCTAGAAAAATCAGTACATTCAAAAATCAGATGCTAACAGCTAATAATAAATAAATTGTTTGTTCTCTTCAGATATACACCGCATTTCAACCTGCAACATTTCCATTAATATTGCCGCTACAAAACCAAACTATGTAGACACATCTAAACACAAGAAATGCATCGCGAACTACATTTTCGTCAACAAAGTTTACTTCATCACGTTTAGTAGTTCGCACAGCACAAATTATCACGATTAATTTCATCGTGCAATTTCAGTGTAAACTTAAACGTGCATGCAGAATACCATATTCACTGTGTCGCGATGTAAACATGACCCGTTTAAATTAAATTTCCAACATTTGTCTACAATAAGGCTAGCTTTTCAGGTGCAAAATAGTAACATATGCTAATTGTCTATACTACACCAACAAAAATTTGAGAATAATATGATCCTATTGAGAGCAATGAATAAATTTATAGCGAATGGCACTAATGTTGCGGTTGCCTGTCAGATATTTCTAGAACGATAATTACAATGGGACTTACTTATGAAACGCTATTCCAGGTTTTTTCCTATCTCGTCTGTTTGTGCAGCCATATGCATCACAACTTGGCATTATAGAAAACTTTAGAATATTAGAAAATGAAATATCCTCAGCAGCTGACACAGTGCAAACAGCCCAATGTTTTGGTACTCCTACGATGTCCGCCGGGCAGGCACAGTTTTTTCACGAGGTTTCACAGATTTCGCGTTATCTCGTCTCCATATATTCCTTCCTCCATGTGATGGAATGCCACAGCGAATTAAAATTCCCCGCCAGTGCACTTGCGGGAACTGATTGTAGGGGCGCTAACGTCTGTTGACATCTATATTATCTTTGGTGCCCAGCGCTTACCATGGAGGAAATAAATATATGGAGACGACGCAAGAGTCCTTCAACACGCATTGAATTGAAGTGATGCCGGGCGGAGGAGGAGTGGGGGGCTCAAGGGGACTCTAGGATAAACGGAACGCCGCAATCTGGTGATGGATTATTATGCAACTCGATGAGACAAATAAAAAATTAAGAATAAAATTTGTTGATATCCTGCCTAGTTTCCGAGATATTTCTGTCTCAAACGTGAGATGTTTTTGGTTGAAATTCAATAGAAAACATTGCTGAAAATCAAATTTGATGATGGATTCTTATTTAAAAAGACGAGACAAATAAAAAATAAAATTTTTCGATATCTTGCTTAGTTTTCGGGATATACTGTCTCCAAATTGAGGGGATTAGGTTGATATGCGGCCTGGACCAAAAATTAATTCTGCCATAGCCACAATGAATTACATGGTAGACATGCAGAATGGATATTTCAGTTTTATTACTACCACTTGTGGTTAGGTTGAAATGTGGCCTAGACCAGAATAAAAAATAGTCATCTTGTTACCATACATCGTAAGCTTAATTGGGAATAGCTGGAAGTAGTTTCCATCGCGATACATGTTTGGTCACTAACTTGGTTCTCATGAAATTACTACAGTATTAGATAAATTCTTTGTCTCTCTCGGAACAACAAAACCATTCTGGTACAGACTGCATTTAGACCTAACCACAATCTCCACTAAATTGCCGCTGCAGAATCAAACTATGTAGACACATCCAAACACGCTTATTTGAATCGCAAACTGCATTTGGGGTAACAACGTCGATTGGTTCATCAAGATTCCTAGATGGCATTATAAAATACTTAGATACATTAGAAAATGAAATAATCATAGCATCAAACACAATGTGAACTTTGCATTTGTATGGATTCGCAATATGGCCGCTGCTACCACCGCTCATGCGCAATATCAGCCGAGAGTTTAGAGGCGGCGTCACAGATTTAACGTCATTTCGCCACCATATCCCTTTCGGCCCTGAAATGTTTTTCGTTGAAAAAAAATAAATTTTTGTTGTAATGTGTTCTATAGTCTACAGCTAGGTCAGGAAAATAGTAAAATAATTATTATTTTATTGAGTTTACGAAAAAGGACCCACACGATCGTGCGGGTTAGGGTTTATTTCCAAAAGTTATACCACATGCTGTGATTGACGAACAAATAGGTTTTTAACTTGTCCAAATATTATTACATGCTTTACTAATCATCTGTGTCGAAAGTAAAATGTAAAATGAAATAATTAATTATACATCTAGGTTAACAATGATTAAGGAAATTTTAATAATAATGTAATAAACTTGAGACGGTATTTCTTCTCTATGTTATTTTTTTATTCATTCATATGTTAGGTACAACACAAATTTAAATAAATGATTTAAGTAATTTTTAAACAATAATTGAAAAATCACCAGATCCCGTTTAATACACTACGAGCACATTACTTCTGTTTGTGAAACATCTTGAAACAATTTTTGTGCTTCAAAAGGCATTAATTTTTCACAACGAGTTTTAGTTCTGCTGTCACATGAAGTAAATCTACACATTCATGGAGATGTCAGATCATCAATAACTGGGAAATGATCATAACCATCAAATCTCTTTGTCATCACAAGGAATAGCAGCAGGAGGATTGAAATATTTGGATCTTTTACGTTTGTCATACTCAATTTCTTCCTCAGTTTCGTCTACCTCAGGTCGTTTTTTAGAGTTGCCAGTAAAGCTTCAGCAATTTCCAATCGAAATTTCATCAAGTCTTTCTGTGGAATTTTATTTAGTTTTGCGGCAATTCTGTATTCCATCCAGCTATTCACTGTAGCTAAGTCGAGGAAGTGAAGGATTACCTTCAAAGTCCATTTCCTTGTCCTAAACCAAGTGCGATAGCATTCCATTTGTTGATCACAGATGTCCACTCCACCCATTGACTGGTTATATGTGTGTACCACAGAGGTACATGGCAGCTCAATATATTTTTTTTCGTCTTTGGACCAGCGGTTCACCTTGATGTTCTGGGTGAATTCCAGAGCATTTAGATGCCATCACAACCCGATTGCCATCTTTCCATTGTACTAACACTACCTTGTCATCACTTCGAACAATCTGTGCTGAACCTCCTCTTTATAGTTTTGAGGTATCACGAAAGTTTACTCCTCTTACCCTATTTGACATTATTATTCCTGTTCCATGATATCCCATTTCAATCAATTTCCCCAACAAGGGAATTGTTGTGAAATACCTATCCAAATATAAGCAGCTTCCACGAGGAACGGTCTGTAACAGCCGAATAACCACTGAAGGACCAAGTTCCAGCTCTATACAGTCCAGGTTTGTTGAAGCACCTTGGTATATTTCAACGTCCATAACAAGGCCTGAAGTTGATGTAATCACAAAAATTTTCAAACCCACAGGCCTGGGCTTATCATTTACGAACTGTATTAAGTGATACTTTCCTGTAAAGGGTATCATCTGTTCATCGATGGAATTGGATTTGTAACTTCTTGGAAAAACGTTTCTGACTGCATCGATAATTGGTTGAACTTTCGGTATACATACAGAATAGGTGTGATTAGAATGCGGTGATTTCTCAGGGTATAGTTCCTACCTGCCGCCTTAAGACAGCGACATCAGCGCACACAAGAAAAGAAAGTTGTAGGAGCCCGCGCATTTGAAATATAGTTTCAAGACGAAAATCGTAAACGGTCAACAAAATCACCACCATTTAAATTTCCAAGTGGAACCATGTTTTATTCGTATCACAAGTGTACTTTAATGATATACGATGTATGTCAGTAAATTTAAAAAGCCATATATACCCAATCTAATTTACGCACTTATTCTGCATTAGCGCCGTGCAGACGCAACTGATACATGGTCAGTAAAATCACGACGTTGTAATTCCCAAGTGGAACCATGTTTTATTCCTGTCAAAAGTGTACTTTAATGATATACGATGTATTTCAGTAAATTTAAAAAGCCATTTATACCCAATCTAATTTTCGCAATTATTCTGCATTAGCGCCGTGTAGACGCAACTCATACGCAATCTATAAAATCACCACCTTTTAAATTTCTAAGTGGAACCATGTTTTATTCGTGTCACAAGTGTACTTTAATGATATACGATGTATTTCAGTAAATTTAAAAAGCCATATATATCCAATCTAATTTTCGCACTTATTCTGCATTAGCGCCGTGCAGACGCAACAGATACATGGTCAGTAAAATCACGACGTTGTAATTTCCAAGTGGAACCATTTTTAATTCGTGTCTAAAGTGTACTTTAATGATATACGATGTATTTCAGTAAATTTAAAAAGGCATATATTCCCACTCTAATTTTCGCACTTATTCTGCATTAGCGCCGTGCAGACGCAACTTATACATTGTCACTAAAATCACGACGTTGTAATTTCCAAGTGGAACCATTTTTAATTCGTGGCTAAAGTGTACTTTAATGATATACGATGTATTTAAGTAAATTTAAAAAGCCATATATACCCAATCTAATTTTCGCACTTATTCTGCACTAGCGCCGTGTAGACGCAACTTAGACATGGTCAGTAAAATCACGACGTTGTAATTTCCAAGTGGAACCATGTTTTATTCGTGTCAAAAGTGTACTTTAATGACATACAATGTATTTTAGTAAATTTAAACAGCCAAATATACAGTCTCTAATTTTCGCCATAATTTTGCATATTCTGCATCTGCTCTGGCAATACTGGAATTGTCAGTATACGATCTACCCTTTAATTTCGTACCTGGAACGTAGTTTCATTTAAAGATTTCCATTAGTTATACATGCGTTTTCCTTGACCACAATTTTTATTTATTTATTTATTTTTTACTGGTGGCTTTATGCCTCGTTGAAATCGAGGTCATCAGATGCGGGATGGAACTGGGGTAAATGAATGGGAAGTAATTCGTCCATGTCCTTTTGAAGGAATCATTCCAGCATTCTCCTGGAGTAATTTGGATAAATGCGAGGTCAGAGCGCTAACTATATATTTTTTTCTCCCTGTCTACAATTACTTGGTGTTCGCCTTTTTCGATATTATGACTGCAATTTGCTTTTTGTGATTGATGTGTTGGCTCTAAAAAGAGCCGTTGGCAGTACATCATTGCAGTGGTAGGTGAATTAGTTGTTGATCGGTGGCTATTGAATCGAAACCAGTTATCATCAGAGTAAACAGATAGAGGCTAGCGGAGGTATAATTAATTCGGCAGCATTGGCTATAATTCCCAAACACAAGATAAGAACCCTGTGAAGCGGTCCTTCTTTTCAAAATGGTTTCTCCAAAGAAACTAGTTGAAGTGGCTACGAAAAAGACGCCTAGATATTCCATGTTGCACCTTCAACTTACTTTTTGCTCTTGCCCACAAATTCTATAATTTTGCGTATGGATATTAGGGTCATCGGGGTTAACGAAGTTTCGCTGGTGTACGACTACGCCATGACCGTAAATACCATCAGCAGTTGTTGACAAACTACGGTAAGAAGCAATGCATCTGTCATTATAATGGAGCCTGGAAGGATGTGCTGACGAATTAATGCAGTCAGTGTGGTCTTTTTTCTTATCAGGTACATCCACGATGAAACATTTGCCAGACCCTCTTTCAATACCACCCAAATACCCAATGTCCTTCCGTATATCTACCTCGGTGTATTTAGCATTACCGAATTTTGATACATCTATTTCGACAGTAATTGGCTCTCCATTCTCATCCAAGTCCACATATTCAATTGGATGAGCTTCCAGCCACTTAGTACAAATTTCCCGTAAGAAGTTACACCAGTCTACTTGAGTATGCGTTGTAGAGACCGCCTAACTTCGCTTCCTTCTCTATCTGTTCCTGGGACATATCTTCAGCCCAACAGTAGATCAGTATTAAAATCTGAAATAAACTTAATTTGCTTTTCTCGAATACCGACCCTACGCGTATAGTCCCTTCTTGCATTACACTTTTTGCACGCCCACATGTAGCCATCGAGTCCCTTCTTGTTTTACAATTCGGTGGGAACATTGCGAACTTCACAGGTGAACGAGTTTCTAATTAATCTTCGCCTAGCCAGCCACCTGAATATTCCTAAATCTTCCCGCTAACAGCAAGGACGATGTCAGTAATATTCCATCTTTCCTGCAATAACTGATTTCGATTCAATATCTCATCCTCCCCGACAAAACAAGTACTATTTCCTCGACGACCACGACAAGCCATGATAGCAAAAGAGAATTATTCCGAACAACAGAGCACGACCACCACACTAGACGCTTGCTGCAAGAATAAAAGTTCAGCTGCAAAGCTCTGCTCTTATATAATGACACTCCCCCCCCCCCCCTTGTAATGCCACCGTTACCAAATACTGCGTACCTCATACTGTATTTTTCTAGTTACTTTTACACACCAATAGGAATTGATAAGTAAATATTTGATAATTAATTATTTAATATTCGCGTGTTGGAATGTTATATCACCTGAATGGATACAGATTTTCTTTAAACCATGTCAATAATCGTTTATGAGAAATTCCCGTCAGTAAATGCTAAATTATTTGATGTCACATACCCTCACTTCTCACTCCAAGTAGAATCCCTTTACATCAACTAGGGTTTGTGACGTTGCGAGTTTGCGGCGACGCTTTATCCTTTTTTGCCCTGATATGATTAATAGAAAATCGTAAATCGTCATGTAACCCAATCTTGCTCCTTTTGCGTACCCCTACATAAATTGTGAAGTAATGTAACCTAAGCCACATTATTTTCTAAAATAAACTATTTGAGAGAGTAATGGCAAGTAGTTTACTCAGAGTGTTTCTCGACCGGAAAACATTTAATTTATTAAATCATTTCTGCTATCAGCATAATGTGTAATAGCCAGGTAGTGATATATTTCGTGAAAAGTAGATAATATACACAGACAAGTGCAACTCGATCATCACTCAGTTGAGGGTTCAACACACTAAATACCTTAACAGATAACTCGGTTTTGTTAAATCAGCTGGTAGTCTCATGCTGCAAGAATCAATGATTCGGAAACATTCTGATCCGGCAGCGGACTTGGCTCCGCGGACCGTAAGGCCGCCCTAAGTTCAATCAAATGACATCTATGAAACGAATATTTGGATGCTATGCATTATGATTTGAAAGCTCCTTCCATAAAATAAAAGTAATATATTGTAAAGTAACTACAAAACTAAGACGTTTGCTTATTTGTCTCACAACTTTCTATTGTTTGCACGTTGTTTAGTTTTATGTACTGGGTGTTTAAATATCGTGGTAGTACTATATTCTGGACATATTTCAAGCTGCCATGTAAAGCTATTTTCGAGATTGACTCACTAAATTCTTTTGTAAAATCTATAAACGTCTATAGTGATAAATATAAAAAAATTAACAAATACAATGTGATTTTATAAACATTTAAATTCTCGGTTTTGTGTCAACCAAACATATAATGTACAAATTGGAAAATTCCGGGAAGTTTCGTGAAGGTGCTTGTAAGCTGCGAGAGGACAGGCAGACAGCAGTGTACGGTTAGAACTTCCAGGTACTGATAGGTTTGTCCCAAAGTGTTACTGAGATCAAAAGAAGCGACCCCATGATATGCCATCAACAAAGAAATTAAATTCGCTCCTAGATTTATTCCCAATAACATTGGAATACAAATCAATCATAATAATGCAGCTTGGTTACATGAGATATAATAATCCATGTAGGGGTACCGAAGAGGAGCAAGATTTGGTTACATGACGATTTAACATTCTCTATTGGTCATTTCAGGGCAAAAAAGGTAAAGCATCGCCTGCAAACTCGCAAAGTCACAAACACTCCAATAGTGAGATGTTATTTAGAGTGAGAAGTGGTGATGTGACGTCGTCAATTCTAGCAATCTACTGATGGTTATGTCTTAAAAACGATTATTGAAATGGTTTTTGTTTAAAAAAAAAAAGGTAGTTCCATTAAGGTGATAAGCATTCCCACAAGTGATTAAATATTTATTATCACGCAATAACATCCTTTAATTCCCATAGTATGTTAAGTAACTAGAAGAATACAGTATGTAGTAAGCAGCATATAATTTTACAAATATTCCGTCAAAAACAACTGGTGTTCTGCTTTTTTTTTTTTTTTTTTTTTTG
>JARYHS010010621.1:0-10191 GCA_031002005.1 Vandiemenella viatica | reverse complement strand
TAAGTGTTTTTCTTGCCAGTAATAATCGAAAATGGTTTCCTAAACAGGGAAAAACGAGACATCATATAATATATTATTAGGGCTAGCCATATCCTATGGGCACAACATGTTCGGAATTGTGATTGGCCATGGTTGCTGCCACACACAAAACCACATTTCGTTGGTTGCCTGTAGCTTTGGAATTATTATGTAGTATGTAGTCCTTTAAATTTCAACAAATTCTTCTCTAAACAAATTTACCCCTTTATCTTCTTTTCTTCTTTTACAGTTACTTATGTTCCTGCCTCGTCCTGCAGGACTAATCGTGTCGTCTTCCTCATGCTGCTCATAGTGTACTTTGCTTGTTTTCCAATAGTATCTTCTTCATCGTGTTTTATAATCGAGATCTTATAAAGACGTAGCTCCCTCACGTTGTCAGCAAAGAACATTACCTCGTCCATCCCACGCTGTTGTAAACAAACAATTGCCAGCGTAACTTCGAACTCGTCGGGCTATCAGCTGTTTCTTTGTCACGCAACCAGCGCGTCAACTACCTGCCCTATTACTGGCTGTAGCAAACCTTCCATTACATTCGTTGTATTTAGCACCTTAATTGATTCACTTGATGAATACACCATCACTCTATTACTGGCGGTAGACCTGCAATAGTTCTTATTTGTCTCTTTTTCTCCTAACACTTGTTCCTTTAGTACTTTCACTTATGACTCTACTTCGCTACCCTTTGTGTCGCTACATATTACCCTATAGTCCTCCAAGCAGCTTCTGTGATTAGAGTCACCAGTTTTCAAATTGCACCCTCTTCGCGAGGGGTCCTTTTCGCACTCATTCACTCCTCTTGCATCTCCAATATCTGGAATTTATTAAGCTTAAAATTCTCCCGCATAGCAGCGAATTATTTTTCATGTAATTTCTTAGACCCTCATACTCTGTTTTAATATTTTCTCTAAGAATTTGGGGCTGGTCTTGGATTTTTATTAAAATTTTTATCAAGAATTTTGGTCTCGGTGTTAATATTTTCATTAAGTTACCTTTCAAGTATCTGCGTCTCGACAGTAATTTGAGTAGCGAAAACATCTAAGTTCCCTCATCAAACCCTCGCGGTCTTCCATTACTTTCATCTACATCTACATCTACATCTACATGTACATATATACTCTGCAATTCACAAAATTGTGGGTGGCAGAGGGTGCTCAGCACCAAAGCTAATCTCTTTGTTGTGCATTCCAATCCCTAATGGTACGAGGGAAAAAAAGAATATAAGAATCATTGCGGCACCTTATTTCTCTAATCTTATCTATCCTGTCATTCCGGCTCAAACAGGTTGGTGGACGAAGTATTTCACTACACTCACGAATCGAGCGGCTCTTCTCTGTACTTTCTCTATACTTTCGATCAACCCCTTACGAAACGGATCCCAAATGGCACAACAATAGTCCAAATGTGGACGCACAAGATTTGTACGCTATATCCTTTGTTTGTTCATTAAAGCCACCGTGGCTTTGTTCCCACGAAGGAACAAGATAAGACAAGACAAAACAAGAAAAAAAATCGGTTGCGCACGTTGTAGTACAGTATCTGTCAAAAACTTCAGAGAAAACGATGAATATGCAGAAAGGTTTGTTCTTGCAGTCAGCTACAAAGGTATAAAGTCATGTACCATAGCAAATTGGAGGTAAGGTTATAATTATAGGAGAATATACCTCAAAAACTGCGTTTTCTTTCCTTCAGGAATTGCTATTAAAATTTATTGGGTATCTAAATGGTGAAAGGTACGGAAAATATAGTGGAATGTATGTTGATACTTCTCCCTCTACTCACTGTAGCCGGTCTCCGAGCCGCCCAGTTCGTCCACCGCCTGTTGTGATGCGATCTCTATGGTGTCTGGCACCGACTGGTGGCTGACGTTGTAAGTACCACCACTGCTGTCTTGTCAATAGAGTGAAATATCTGCGAGATGCCTTCCTTGTTGCGTTGCTGCGTTGGCGATATATCAAACGTCTTCCCCGTCAGGCACTCTGGTTCTTGTTAATCTGCTACGCCGATACCGCTCCATTATTTATTCCATTTTCCTTTCTTTCCCATATTTTCATAAATAATTAAATCTTCTCACTGGATCTATATCTGTCACTTGATTAACAAACGCAGTTTTTCACGAATAATGAATTGAAATCATATTTATCCAGAAATTTGCTTCTTCAATGCAGGGGCGCAATATAAGTAGAATAATGGCATGTAATGATTTAATAGTCTCAGTGAAGATTGCAAGTTCGTACAGGGTCGCCACCTTAGTTTTCGTTGGTAAAATCGTTCTGAAAATGGTTTATGGTTTCCTAAATGATAAGTCAGACCCACTTGCGAGGTAACAACACCCTTTAATTCTCCTAAAATACAGCTGTGACCAGGGGCGGATCCAGGATTTTGGTTTGGGAGGGGCTTGAGCGGATTTTGGTTGGGGGGGGGGGTGCTTGGCTTGGATGAAAATTCAGAAGGCAAGCCCTCTGAATTTTGGTTCAGAGGGCTTGCCTTCAGTGAATTTTCGTTTTTTTTTGAGGGGGGGGGGGGCTTGAGTCGGCCATGGGGTAGTCTTTGAGTTGAGTTAAGATGGCCGCCGCGTCGTGTCGCCAGTCGGGTCGCTCTCACTTTTGATCGCGATACTTGTGGAAAAAACGAAACTTTAAGTGTTTAGTATAAAACACATAGTTTAAGAAAGTATTCTAGGACCTGTGCGCGAAGGGACGTAAAGCTTTTCGAAACGTTGAGTTTTTATCGAGTGATAATCGATTGATTGGTACGTGGCTGACGTGCGAGCAGTTCCTCGCTGCGAGCGCTGTCGTCGAGCTGAGTCGGCGCCTTCCAACCTGCAAGCGGTGCTCAGCCGAGTCAACGGCTACGCGCGGCGCACACGCCGCGTCGGACACCTGATGCCGGCGATCAGCTGCGGTGAGTCACTACAGTAAACAACTTTTCTGCTGCCGCCAACATGGGGTCACCAGAAGAAAACTCTGACAGGGTTTTAAACCAGTGTAGTGTAAAAATTGGAAACGAGTATGTGGAACTAGTCAAGCATCTAAACGATTTTTGTGGCCAAAAACTCACTGAAGTTAGAGTTAGAGAAATAAAAGATAAGCTAGCCTGTTGGGCAATAAACATCGCCTTCTTGGAGGGCCAGTTGTCTCAGCTAGGAAAGGAAAATGAAACACTCAAAAAAGAAAATGAGCAACTCAAACAAAATAGAGGAGAAATAGTCCCCAGCTATTCTGCAATGGCGAAATCTGGAGGATCGACTGGTGTGAATCCCAAAATCACTCAGTCCACAAAAAGTGCGGTTTTCATTACTTCCAAAGGGGCGGAGAACCCGAAGCAAGTGGCTGAACAAGTTACAAAAATCATAAAACCTGGGAGGGATAAAATTAGAATCAACAGAATTCGCACAACTAACAATGCTATTATAGTGGAAACAGAATCCTCCTCAGGATTCGCAAAAAATTCTAAATAACAAGGAATTGGCTGATAAGATGCGATGCGAACTCCCTAGAAAACGAAGGCCACTCATGATTTTTTATGACATACCAATAACAATTCATGTAGACAACCTTGCTGATGCTGTCTACCAGCAAAACCTTGAGGATAAAATAGAGAAAGGACAATTTATGGATGGTTTTCAACCAAAATTTAAGACTGGACCTAGGGAAAGAGCAACAGTTCATCAGGTTGTGGAGGTGAGTCCTTCTGTTAGGAAACTTCTGTTACAGCAAAAGAAAGTCTTCATAGAATTTTCTGCTATAGCAGTGAAAGACTACGTTGTCGTTCCAAAATGCAATAAATGTTTGGATTTAGGACACGTCAGTAAGCATTGTAAGAAGAACAATAGTTCTTGTTCACACTGTGGAGAAGAAAACCACCAAAGGGATCAGTGCAAGAAAAGTTCTCAACCTTCAATATGCATACCGTGTAACATGACGGGGAAAAAGCTGCAACAAGAAGGGCAAAGAGTGTCCTACCTACCAATTACTCCTACAACGAGCTGTAAACAGGACTGATTATGGATAGTTTACTACAAGGAATAGATATGGGAAACGACATATACTCTCAACTGGCTAATGTAATTAGGAAAATAGTTGAGGATGTAATTGGGAAGCAGACTACAAAAACGAAAGGAAACCCCCCTTCAAGACAAAAAAGAAATGCAAAAAGGGCTGCCTGCTTCAGAGAGAAACTAAAAATGGAGAAGAATCGTAAGAAACAAGATGTTGGAACGCAGACGGACGACCACTTATTACAGATTAACGAAATCTCTTCGAGTTCCGCCAGTCATCCCCGGAACCCTTATGTCAAAAGGATTGGTCTGGGATATAACACAGACAGACCAAATTGGGTTGAACATTACTCACGACCTGTAGCGAGTCCAAAATTGGAGGAACAACCGCTGAAGATTGGAAACATAGAAGACAGACGCAGTTCTATAAACCCTAAAACAATATACAGTGATTTTGAAACTAATTTAAAACTCGGTCGACTGGAGGAGGCTCCGAATCTCAATGTGGCGCTGAGGCATCTAACTCGAATAGCGCATCCGGCCGGTAAATATGTAACCTTCCCTCAGCTAGAAGCGATTGATCGTATACATCTAAAATCTATCAATCTTCCTACAGAGACTTCTCAGCTTCTCTCTCTTGTGCATAAAGTCTTCGAAAGAAGGAATGAAACTTTTGATCCCGATCAAATATATAAACAGTACGTATTAACTCATGGGCGTATAGTTTTCGATTCAAAACTCCCGTGGCCACAGTGCAATATCCACACCAGACATCCATAAAACACAAAATGTCTTGTAAGCTACGAATTGCATCAACTAAACGCCAGGAGAAGCAAGTTGGTTTTGCAGGAGGTGAGGAAGCTGTCAGAGGAACATAAATGGGATGTCATATGCCTTCAGGAGACACATTCATGCTTCGGGAAGATTCCTTACATGCCGGTATCGTCACAGATAATCTCAACAGGTAGAAACCCTATGACAGCAATAGTAGTGCTATCCAGACAAGTTACTGTAACTAAGATAGTGCAGTTCTGTGATGAACATACGACATGTGTGGAACTCATTGCTGACTGGGGTAGTGTAATTCTCGTCAACATGTATTTTCAATATAGTGATCCCATTGAACCATACATTGGGAAGATAAGAGAAGTGTGCACTGCCCTAGACAACAGACCAATAGTGATAATGGCTGACGCCAATGCTAGATCCGAACTCTGGCATAGCGGGGAGACAAATACGAGAGGCGAGCTTTTAGTGGAAGCTATTAGTGAACTGAATCTAGAAGTAAGAAATCTACCACATAAACCCTACACATATAGCAACCGAGCAGGAGCTAGGTCAAACATTGATGTAACATTGACCAATCTGCAATGTGGGAACTTATTGAGGAATTGGAACGTTTTAGAGTTTTTAACTACCAGTGATCACAATGTTATTACTTTTGAGTTGGGCAGAGGGAGGAACGATTTTGACACATCGGAGGCGCAGACTTCCAAGGTGCATTACAACATCCGACAGGCAAACTGGAACAGGCTGAGGGAAAGTTTTACACAACAAGAAATCCTATTAGATGATAATGATGTAGATCGAGCCGCAAAGGACCTTACTCGGGCACTCCAAATATCAATGAGGAGATCTATTCCTCTTAAGAGAACCATTGGCACAGTCGACAGACCTTGGACTGATAGACTGCAAAGACTACGACAAAGGATGCACAAAGCAAGAAAAGATTACCAACGTTGCCTCATCTACAACGTTAGAGGACAGCTCCTGGAAAGATATAGACAAATTAAGAATGAATTCCGAGAACTGTTAATACTAAGTAAACAAAAAAGCTGGGAAACATTTGTGAAAACAAACTTGCGTACAGACCCCTGGGGTATCCCATACAAAATTGCAGCAGGGAAGGTAAAACCCCCAACTACACTGTCTACTGTACAGAAACAAGATGGAACCATGACTACGAGCTGGAAATCTACGTCAGAAGTGTTACTCCAGGAACTCCTTCCAGATGATAAAATGGAAGATGACGAGATGGAGCACAGAGCGCTCCGTCTGGAAATTGACCAACATAGGCAAAGTACCACCGACACTCCTGATATTAGCATCTTGGAGGTAGTACAAGCAATAAATGCCTTGTCCAGGAATAAAGCTCCGGGTCCGGATGGTATTCCAGCTGAAGTAGTACAAGAACTGGTAGTGCAAGTAGCCCCCACTCTGTGTAAGCTCTATAATGCATGCCTGCATCAGGGAAGAGTACCAAACATCTGGAAGCAGAGTGAGATATTAATCATCAAGAAGGGAGATGACAAGGATCCAAAATTACCTAAATCATATCGACCCATCTGCTTGCTAAACGTGCTGGGAAAAATACAAGAAAAGGTGCTGTGTAAGAGGTTACAAGAACATTGGGAGAAGGAAGGGATGAATCCAAACCAATTTGGATTCAGAGCGGGGAGATCTACAGAAGATGCTATCAACCGGACAATGAATCTGATACAGAACTCAAATCAGAATTACGTGATAGGGGTCCTAGTCGATATTTCTGGGGCATTTGATAATCTATGGTGGCCTGCACTTTTCGCACGGCTTAAGGAACTTAATTGTCCAAAGAACTTGTATAACACCTTTAAAGATTACTGTAAGAACAGATATGTTAAACTTAGGTGTCCTGGAGTATCCATTGATAAAAAACTAACAAAGGGTTGCCCACAGGGATCCATTTTTGGTCCGATATTTTGGAACATTGGGCTTGAACCGGGAATGGCAAGGCTGCAAAGAATGCCAGAACTCCTGGGACTTGTTGCATTTGCAGATGACCTATTCTTAATTATAGAGGGTAAAACCAGAGCCGAAATTGAGGCTAAAAGCGCAAAGGTTCTGCGTGAACTCAGTCGATGGTGCAGACAAGTCAAACTAAGATTAGCACCTCAAAAAACCTGTTATATGTTGCTGAAAGGCAGATTACAGAGCAATCCAACCATTAAAATAGACGGAGTTACAATAAGAAGAAGTCCCTTCAGTCGATACCTTGGTGTGAAATTAGACGAAAGTCTAAATTTTATGGCCCATATGGAGGAAGCATGTGGGAGAGCCACCTCAGTAATGAATAAATTAATCAGTATGGGACAAAGGCGTTTCCAACTTTCACCGCTTGTTATTCGAATATACCACAATACAATATTAACTTCAATTGTAGGGTATGCAGCCAGTGTCTGGGCGAAACACCTCAGAAAACTAAAACCCAGCAAACTTTTGAGGAGGACACAGCGAAGTATTCTAATCAGGCTGAGTGGTGCTTACAAAACAACAGCAACTGATGCCCTTACCGTGGCACTGGGGGTGTGGCCTCTGGACTTGGAAGTTCGCAAGCGAGGAGCATTATACTGGCTCAGGAAAGGGAATCCGGAACAGGTAGAGAAAATCACGGGAGCACCAGCAACAACAGCTGCAGAAGTAAACAAATTGTTACTGGAAGAATGGCAGCAAAGGTGGAATGATAGCACAACAGGAAGAAGAACATATGATATGTTTCCAAGTGTCTGTGAAAGGCTCAAAATGTCGCATCTTCTCCCATCGCCTGGGCTGGTACATTACATAACAGGTCATGGCCCTTACAACAGTGAATTGCAAAGAAGAGGAGTAGTGGACAATGGTAGCTGTGATTGCGGAAACGAGGGCACTCCGGAACATGTTGTATGGGAGTGTATTTCAACAGCGGAACAAAGAACCCCATATCAGCAAATATTACAGGGCAGGCGAATTTTTGACATATTGCGTGACCAGGAATTGTGGTACTATCTTGATGAAGCTTGCAATCTGGCCTCACAAGCAGCCAAAGAAAGGTTCTTGGCACTTAGAAACCGTTTCAACCGACAGCGACCAGCGACCGAGCAGTGATGATTCCCGAATAAAGAAACTCCCGATGGGTCGAAGGAGGACGCCTCTACTTCCAGAAGTCATCTCCTGAGGGAGGTAAGTTACTCCGAAGTGGCTGTGCCGGGAGTAAATGTGTAAAACTGTCGTAAATATACAAAGTGAGAAACAGTGGGACAACAGTGAAATAAGTGATTTGTGTATGTGAAATTTTCTTTGTTTAATTATATATAGTAGTATTGTGTGTGAATGTATGTTATTCAAATTACTAATTTACAGTATATATGTATATATCAAAAAACACTAACACATATCATATACATTCTTACACATTGTTAATTTAATTATGTAACAAATTTTTGTGAAATTTGATAAGTTTATGCGTTACTAACTTGTTTTACATCCTGATCAATATTTAGCTATTAGCTGCAAACTATAATTTTATCTTATGTACCTCTTGTAATATATTGGAAATATGGGCCCAGAGTAGAAACTAGGTGCTGGGCTGTTATGTACCAGGATATAAAAAAAAATGGGGTAGTCTTTATAGAGTCTACGGGCCTCAAATCCGTAGAGCTAAAAAAAAGTCCCAAAAAATACAATGTCGGGGTGGACCTAGATACTTTTGGGGGGGGCTCGAGCCCCCTAGCCCCCCCCCTGGATCCGCCCCTAGCTGTGACCACCACCTTTTACAACATGAGAGGTTAGTGAGCCGTGAACGTAACACTGTTAAGAGACGGCATTGCAGTAGGGACATGGGCGCCGCGCCGGGAGGGGGCTGCAAGGGGGTGCACTTGCACCCCCCTGACATCCCGGGTCACCGTCTGGGCAGTAGTAGAGCTAAAAAAAAAAGTCGCCCAGCCCGGAATTTTCCAGTATGTTTTCCAGTATACAGGCACACACTCTGCTGTTCTGTCAAATGGCTTGGGAACATTCGTTATCATACTGTCTACTTGTCCATTTCATCCCAAATATCTTTTACATTCAGGGCCGCATTTGCGCTTTGTTGACCCCTAGCCTATACATGTGGTGCGGGCCCCCTGTCAGCAATATCCCCTGTGACTGGGAGCCTAAATTTGAAATTCGGCCCAAAAAAATTTTATGGGTGGTACATTGATTAGAGTTTTACATTCACATGAATAACCTCTTATAAATTCATACTTTTTACTAACCAACCACTGATTTTTCGACTGGTTTTCCTGAAATAGATGACTAAACGCCACATAAGTTGGTTTCGCACGATGCAGAGAAAATAATGAGCAGAGGTTTCAATCCGTTTGTTCCCCTTCCAATATGATTTCCTACGTTTGGTTCTACTTGATTGAGACTCCATTCAGCTTCATTAACTGTTAAACAGGGTGAGTCATAAAAATGTTTCCCATTTCATAAGATCGTGGCGTTGATACGGGTGGGAGAAGAATGGTGGGGACAGCGTCGTTAGACGCGCCATGACTTGCAATTTTCAGTGTGAGAAATGGCTTGGTCGGGACAGCATCGAGTGTTCGTAGTGGAAAAGTACATTAAAAATGGCGAATCCGTTATCAAAACACAACGTGCGTCTTGTATACATTTTGCTTGTGGTTGTCATGATCCCATACCCATGGCACCGACAATCAGGAACTGGGTATCAAATTTTAGAGAGACATCTTTGTCGTTAAAAAGAAAACCCTCAGGCCGAATTAAGACATCAATATCAGCGGAAAATGTGGATAGAGTGAGGATTTCAATTCAAAAATCTCCCCAGCGTTCTGTTCATAAACACGCCGTTGCACTTGGTTATCTTCCAGTAGTGTTAGAAGAATTCTCCATAGAGATCTTAAATTGCACCCATACAAGATGCAGATAGTGCAAGAGTTAAGTGAAAGAGACTTAGACACATGAACAAAATTGTGCCGCGACATTTTGCAGAATATCCCTCGTACTGCTGTTTTGATCTGTAGTGACGAGGCCCATTTTCACCTGGTCGGAACTGTAAATAAACAAAATTTCCGATACTGGGCTCAGGAAAACCCTTGGAACCATCACAAACGACCACACCACAGCCCTCTAGTGACAGTGTGGTGCACTGTTACAGATTTTGGTGTCTGGGGTCCCTACTTTTTCGAAGAAGATGGTCAAGCTGTAACAGTGACATCTGTTTGGTATTGTTACATGCTTGAAATTTTTTTTAAACTATAACTGGATGAATTATTGCACGATCATGACAATGACAACGTCTGGTTCAGACAAGATGGTACTACGGACCATACATCGCGTCGTTCGATAGAAATTCCCAGACA
>JARYHS010010619.1:0-10000 GCA_031002005.1 Vandiemenella viatica | reverse complement strand
ATTGAAATCATCCAGGTATGGCAGTTTTTTGTTAGAAACTAATAATATGTATATTTTTAATAATAAATATTAGAATAAGTTCCTTCTCGTAGCGAGTAAGCACAAATCCTCAAATGAGTCTAAAAATGTATCCACAAACGTGACAGGTCACAATTTAAAATTGCGTGGTTATCGATAAATTTCAACTTGGAATTCATTTTATCAGAAGATCATCTTAAAAATATAGTTCAGACTTTTTTCTAAATGTTACTGAGATACAAACAGACATATAGACTCTGCTTGAATTATTCCAAGCGAGAACAGTTAGCTTATCTGTGACTATCGTAAATTCATGCACGCAGCATTGAAAGTCCTGCACGCGCCCAAAAGCACCGGCAGAGGTAGCTCGACTGCCGACAAATGAAGGAAACAAGAGAATCTACCATAAAACAATAGTTAAATTCTTTATTCTTAATTAAATAAAACAGAAACAATTCTGAATCAAATTAAACAATAGTAACAAAGATTTAATATCGTACTGACGAAATTAAACAATATCATCTGACAAACCTTTAGACTTTAAATAGTGTAATCTCAGATAGTGCACTTTAAAACATACTGAGCAATGTTGCATAGATTTTTTAATTTATTTAGGGAATTTCCCACGATATATAAAACAAAAATAGCACACATTCCTGAAATAATCCTCCATATTTACAGATAATTACTTTATTGTACAGTTACTTATAGGTAGCCATATGTCCTCGAAAAAATGCGTTTTCGCCATAGTCATTATTTTATATATTTATTATGAATTTTTAAAGAGTACACAAGAAAATTTAATACTACAAAAATTTTGTGTTTCATAGCTTTCAGCAATAGAGGATTGCTTTCAACATGAAAGTTCCTTCGATTTAACAGAGTTTACTCTTTTATTCCAATATGATAAATGCCATAAGATCTGGGGGAGGTTCAATCAGTCTTCAATTTGAGGAGTGGTACCATACCATGCTTTTCATGCAAGACTTCGGCGCACATTTCGTCATTAATACTATTTCTCTTGTTGACACAATACGCCTCATTTGAGACCTCTTTCTTAAACAGCTTCTGTTTCTCATTCCATCATGATAAAAATCATAAGCTAGCGGTCTGGTAGTTCTCTGGTTAAGGTGTCTTATTGTAGATAGAAAAGTTCACGGTTTGAATCCCGGTCAACTGGGTCTTAAAACCGGGTCTTCACGTATGGCACAACGTACTGTGTAAAATAAAGTATTCTGGAACCTTTTATGTCTCGTATTTCGCGTTAAACTGAATGTCCATTCTAGATACGACAATCATTGCAGTAAAACGGAGATGTACACATCCAAAGCAAATGGAAGACAAACGACGTAACAAATCCAGTGGAGTGGTTCATGTGCCAGATCGGAGTGTACTTTCACTAGCTTGCAGCAGAGGGTTACATCACGGGGTAATCAAGTTTGGAAGAGATGGAGTATTTATTCGATAGGATATTTTATAGAAGCACTGGATGTTTTGCCACAGGAGCTGCAATTTGGAAGGAAATCGGTGAATATTGTCGAACAGAACGTTGTGCATCCTATGGAAGAATGTCCTACCACGCTGGGAAATTGTGGATATTGCTATTGAACACCAGCAGGAGAAAGAGAAAATATGTAGCTACCAAATAATTAAAATCATCTGTACAGGAGCCCGTACTGAGTACATCAGACGGATGCTTCGAATGTGTACAGCGTACAAAACTGGCTCAGGATTGGGGACCAGATAATTCGCGTAACACCCTGGAGTATCACACACCATCACAGACGTCACATCTGTATTGACTACAAAAATAAAGAGTAGCGTGGGAGGGGAAAAGTTCAAAATCTTCACACAACCGTGAGGAGAAACAGTTAAGAAACTGTTTCTATTTCATGCAATTAGGTTTTATAGATTCAGGTTTAGAATAACAATTCATAATCATGTCATTTTCAGCCTGATGTAATATAAGATTTGTTCGGTAATTTGTTATTTTGTAAAATCCATTTGACCACCGTAATAACGCATGCTAGAAGATGAAAGTATGAGGGTGTACCAAAAATAATTGGAATTTTTGTTTAAAAGCTACATATTTTCAACTTTTTTTTACAAAACAACCTGTAGCTAGGAGGTTAGGTTTGGCTATCGAATAAGCAGTACGCAGTTGCTACAAGACAAGTAGTTTATTCACCAGTAGTTGGTAAAAAATTACTATATAGGGCAGTTGAGGCGTCTTATTTACAGGGTCTAATGTTCGAGACAGAATTTGTAGAACTTTCTGTACTTAACTTATGGAACAATCTAGAAAGGGTTAGATAAGCAAAAGTTAGTAGGTGCCGGGACTCGAACCCGGGTCGCCAGCGTGGTAGAGAACGTAACCATTGAGCCAAAGTGGTGGCTCACTCCACGCCCAGTCGAGAGGTTACATCTGCAGGGGCGTGTGAAGTACCGCTGGTGTGGTGGCGAACTGCGGAGTATGCGAGGTCCTCCTTATCCGTTATTTAGACTGCGACAAGAAAGATTGATAGCCCGCCTTACTGACACTTGGCCCTAATATGCCTTTTTGCGGTAGTTGTTATCACCTCGCCGTTTGTATTAATATAAAGTAACTTTTATTACTAAACCCTCAATGATCTTTCAATTTGCGCAACGGATATTCTAATGCTATGTAAATGACTTTCGCCACACTTTTACTATAATTCACAATTTATTGTACTCAAAAAATTCACACAAGATACAATGCTTTCACTGAAACAATATTATGTACATATTTACCTCACGCTAGCCGAAATCAGTTTCTCCACATGTTCACCCTATGCTAGCCGAAAACAGTCTCTCTCGCCATATTGGCTTGTTCCTTCCGCGCCAACACAACCATTCCGTACTGCCAACTCTCGCAACATGAAATTACTAAACTTACTTATAATTACCCCGTTCTACACAAACTACTATGCTGGAAGACCTATACTATAAATAAAATACAAATTTATTTACAATCAATTTATAATGTAATAATATAACTCAGTAATGACTGGTGAGTGGGGACCTCACAAGTATCATCATAAACCTTATCCCCTTCATAATACTCTACATTACAACTAATCCATTTGTCCCATCGGCGTTTCCACTGTTCGAAACATATTCTGTAGTCATCATTAGAAATGGCTGACAGCTCCTCCCTCGTCTTTTTCATGACCTCTTCAATGTTGTAAATCAGACCACTTTGCATGCGTGGAAATAAAGGCGCACGGAGCAAGGTCAGGCGAGTAAGGTGCGTGGGGCAGCGGAACCATGCCATTTAAACTGCCTAACAGAGACAGCTGTGTGTGCAGGTGCATTGTCGTGGTGGAAGAACCAGTCTCCTGTCTGACACAAATCGGGCCTTTTTTGACGAACACTATTGGGTAACATTCTTAAAACTTCCTAATAATAGGTTTTATTCACAGTCTGATGTGGGAGAACAAACTCTGAACGAACTACGCCCTTGGCATCAAAAAAACAAATGAGCATTGCTTTGATATTTGATCTGATGACATTTTTTTAAGACGGGGTGACAATGACATCTTCCATCAGCTTGACTGTTGCTTTGTGTCTGGGTCGTAACCATAGTACCATGACTCATCACCAGTAATGATATTTGACAGAAAATCTGGATGAATTTCAAGCTGTCGTTTCAAAGCACGACATGTTTCAACTCCACGTTCTTTTTGATTGTCAGTCAGAGCCAAGCAACCCTTTTCATTCCCAAATCTTCTGTTAAAATTCACTGAACCGTGCTCCAAGTTAACCCATTAATCTCTGACAGCTGATAAATTGTCTGTCGACGGTCTGAGAACCCAAGCTCTCGAAATGTCCAATATTTTCGTCGATTCGGGCAATTGGTGAACCTCCAGAACGAGCTTTGTCATCAATCGAAATTTCACCATTTTTGAACAGAGCGAACCACTCGTACTTTCCCATAGCGTCATCATTGTAAGCTATTTTCAACATTAAAACAGTTTCAGTAGTGTTTTTACTGACTAGGTAACAAAATTTCACAGTAGCACGTCGTTCATTTAAACTTTCCATCATCAAAAACGAAACAATGACAAAACAGCGCTAGCAAATACAATCATTGCATAATAACAGAACAAGACAGGTTAATAACACAGGTGGCACTGAACTGACAAAGAGTTGTGCTATAAACTCATAGTGGCAGAAACGTTTACTACCCAAGCTCCGCCTACAGTAATGCTACTCCGGTTATTTTTGGGTACCCTTTCGTTATCCATCACTAAACTATTTATAATAACTCAGCCGTAATTCTCTTTTCTTTAGGAAATGTTTTCAATAAAACACCGTCTTTTAACAACATTTTTTGTTAATGTTTCTCTTCAGAAGCTTTTTCCTCTTTTACAGTGAGAATTTACAGGGGGAGGCTGAAGAGAGTCAAGGGAGTATAGAAGGTGTATATTGGTGAGGAGGCATGGGAAGATATTGATATTTACATTAAGTCTAATTTATGGAAGGAAAGAATAACCATGACCACAAGCTGGCACTCGATGTCAGGCACAAGAGAGTGAGATGATTTCCTTTCGTAGGGAAGGGGGTGAGAGAAATGATGAATAATTTATCAAAAATATTGAAAAAATTTAAAGTTGAAATTTGTTGGTGTGTGCAGTAATGGGGAGATAGAGGGGGGGGGGGGAGGTAAATGGGTGCGTAGGAAAAAAGGCACCGGAGCCTGCGGTCCATTGCAATTAAATAAAAAATGACATTGTACTGGTATTCCATTTAAAAATTTAATATTTCTCTCAGTAGCGTTATGTACACCTCACTTGCTATTATTTACTGTAAATCTTGTTGAACATTCTCTTGTAATGTTTACACCCAACTGGTTTCAGTGTTTACTGTGAGAAGTAAGGTGTAGCTTGAAGTTCCGCCACGCTGCTGTTTTACAGACATTATTATCCCGGAGGATAGCAAACTCCTAAAACCTTGAGCATTAGAAAATATTTTCCTTATAGATGGAATGAGAGAACGACAGTAAACAATTTAAAATTTTTCCTGGTAAGTTATTCTACCAGCATAAACTTGATTTTAGCATCTGGAACTAGCAGTATCTTTGTAAGGGACCAGTTATCTATAAACTGTTTGTGCGCCGTATGTTGTTTGTTTGCTGTGACTTGTTAGTAATATTGTGTATTCATCTCTCAAGACGTCACGGGGAGGTGATATGGAGGCAATGGACACTGTGTATATTAAAGAAGAGGTAGGTCTGAACCTTTAATCTGTTTATGGACTTGTGAAAATGTTGTTGACATATTTTATGTGCCAGGTATGCTATAACTGTACTTCTATTGGTGTCTGTATTATTTTGTTGTGAAAAATTTTAACTGTGAACTGACAACTTTCCACATCCCACAGAGTCAGTCTGTCACATTGGGATCAATTGAAAATGAATCTATTGTATTGTGTTGTACAGTACACGCGTTGCTGATTACTGTCCCACGTGGACGAGCCTTTCATTCCTGATTACTTGGCCAAGTAATATATATCGCTAATATACAATCCCGAGAATTTATTTACTAACTCGTAAAGCTGAATCTCACGAAGTTTATCCCATCTACCAATACGTCGTATTTTAGTCAGTTGGAACGTATTAACAAATTCCTTTACAGAAATTGTTAACGTCAATTGAAACATTTTATTTTACTCTTTAATTTGAATCTTTTGTTTTTAAACCACTAGTTTGTTGAAATAATGAGTTAATGTCAATATATTAAATTCGTGACTCTGAAAATAAAGGCCTGTTTCCAGATGTTCATGCAATGAAATTGGTAACTAGAATACTAATTACTTTGCATGTGCAATGTGTATGGCAATTCCATTCCAGGAATTTTTTTATGTATTTATGATTATCTGATTAGTAATAAGTTGCAGATGACTCAAGCTTGTGTGGACATGAATTTATATTTGCGAGAAAGCTGTTTTCTTGAATCTCTTACAATCCTGTTTTAGTAAGGCCTACACAATTGAAGTTCCGAAAGTGTATTTCAACTCCTCTGCAGGTGTGGCCTGTGGAGGTTCAGCCTGTGGGGGCTCAGCCTGTGGAGGCTCAACCTGTGAAGGTCTAGCCTGTGGAGGCTCAGACTGCACAGGCACAGCCTGTTAGGGCTGAGCTTGTCTAGGGTCATGCTGTATAGGCAGAAAGTAGAGATAGTGGGTTGGAGGAAGTTGAGAAGGATGGATGGGAATTGGTAACAGGTCGTAGGAGAAACATGGTTAACAGGATGAACAAGCCAGACACTTCAGTAATTGTGGGAAAAAATAGATTTGACCTGTTGCCAGAGTCAGAAGGAGATGAGTATCATGTTGATATAGGAGTAGGTAAGATGCAGCAGACCTTTAGGAATAAGGGCGTACAGGGTAAGAATAGGAAAAAATGGGTTCTGCTGCTGGGTAGTAGCCATGGTAGAAGTGTAGGCCCTCTTCTACAGGATCAGTTAGGTACAGGATACCAGGTCACAAGTTTTTCAAACCTAGTGCAACATTAGGTCAGGTAATAGAGTATATAGGTTCACGTTGTAGGAGTTTCACTTAGGAAGATAGAGTAGTGATAGTGGGAGGTGCAGGAAATAGTATTGATAGAAAAGCGAGTTATAGTATAGAGTATAGTGAGGAAGGTGGTGAAGGAGGCACAGCATACCAGGAAGGAGCACATGCAGGTCCTAAGTCGCCAAAACCGGCCACAATTGAACTACGCTGTGAGGCGTGTAAATGTGGAAACGGAAGTGATACTTGGGAAAGGCATTAATTCTGTGTTGGTGGTTGTGCCTGTGAACACCATTGGTAGGTGGGGTTTCACTAGGCATGGCCTACACCTAAATGGAAGGGGGAAGGGAGTACTTTCTGAGTTGTTAGCTAAAGCAGTGAGGAAGCCCAATTTCATTGATGATGGGCTTCAGGACTGTGCCTTTTTTTTAGGTAAGGGGCTGCTGGTGAAGGGACAAAAATAGATTATCAAAGTGATACTGATTGCAGATTCACAATGGGAAAAGTCACAAATGTTAAGGAAATAGATGAAATGGTTGAAACATTAAATAACTGGGGTAAAACTGGGAAACAGGAGATAAATGCTAAAAACTTAAATCCAGTAGTAAGGGTGTTGATGGTAAACTGTGGAAGTATAATGAACAAAGTAATCGAATTTCCAAATTTAATAGAGATACACGAACCACAAGTAATAATTGGGGTAGAGAGTTGGTAAAAAGAAAATGTACTAGACAGTGAGGTTTTTCCTGATGGTTACAGAGTGTACAGCAGAATTCAGGAGCAATTGGTGGAGGAGTTTTCATAATAGTTAGCAAAAACTACCACTGTTCATTGGCGTTCATAGATCAAGACCATTAGTTACTTGGGGTAGATTTCTGAGGTAATAAAAAAAAAAAAACAGTATTCGCAGTTTACCGCAGTGGAAGAATGACAGATGAAGAAGAGGCTCTTGGGGAGAAATGAAATTCATACTCTGATTTCAGAGGAGAGAACAGAATTATCATCATTGGTGGGGATTTAAATTTACCAGGTGTAAACAGGGAAGGAAATAAGATGAATAACACAAGGGAAAAAAGATTTACAAATATCTTAATAAGGGAAGGAGGATTTACACAAGTGGTTGATCAAAACACTAGGGGACAAAATATTTTGGATATATTTCTAATTAAGCCCTGTGAAAACCTTGTGTGGTATCAAGTAATGGAAGGAATAAGTAATCATGACGCAGTTCTGGTGGATATTAGAGGATTCAGTAAACCAGCAGCCAAAGTTGAAGGGGAAATAGGTACAGTTATAAAAAGTCACAGGTTTCAAGTTTGAAGAAATATTTCAGAGAAAAATTCATCAAATGGAAGGAAGGCACAAGTACGGTAGACTCAAGGTGGGAAGAGTTCAAAGAGGTAGTATCAAAGGGGGAAGAAAAATTTATTCCAAGGCAGAAAATATAGAGAAATAGAGAACCTATATACTATAATAGGGAAGTCAGGAGGTTGAAGAGGTTAGTAAGAAGAGAACATAACAGCGTTAACAGACAGCACGGTACTAGGGAATGTTTAAAACAACTATACAATTACTTAATAACAGCAAAGAAAGTGGCTAAAGGTGGGTTTATGAAGAGTATTGTCAGTGCAGGAGGACCATTGACTGACGCATCTAAAAATTTCTATGGCTATAACAGGAAAATCAGAGGAAGGGAGGGAGTAGAGACGCTTATAGATAAGGATGGAGAAAAAGTTACTGAGGATTTGAAAAAAAAAAAACCAGAGATTTTAAGTAATTGGTTTAGTGAAAACATTAGAGACAGTGAATGAGAAATGGGATGGTCTAATTCTGATAACGAGCTTAACAACACAATTAGAAATGAAGATACTAAAAAATTTGAAATTCATCCTGAAGAAATCAGGAAGGGAATAAGAAAGCTGATGAAACATAAAGGGGCTGGTGAAGATAATATTACTACAGATATCTTAAATATAGCCGGATGTGACATTGTTCCTTATCTTGAAATTTTATTTAAATTGAGTATGGATACTTGCTGCTTACTGCAGGACTGGAAAAGTGCAATAGTAGTACCGGTACATAAGGGAGGGGTGAGAAATAGAGTTGAGAATTACAGGCCAATCAGTTGACATCAGTGGTAGGTAAATTAAATGAAAGATTGATAAGCAAATACATCAGAAATATATGCGAGAAACATAAGTGCTTTTAAAGCAAGCAACATGGGTTCAGGCAGGATATTCATGGGAACTCAGTTGGTGGGATATATTTCAGATGAAATGGGCAAGGGAGGCCAAATTGATAGTGTAGCACTAGACCTGTCAAAGGCATTTGACAGAGTGAGCCATAAAATGGTAATAGTTAAGGCAAAAACTATTGGAGTGGATGAGGAAGTGATCTGCGGGGTAGAAGAATTTTTGAAAAGTAAGAAATAGAAGTTAGGGTAGGAAATATAGTATCAAAAGAATTGGAAGTAAAAATGGGAGAGCAGCAGGATAGTGTGTTGGGACCATTGGTATTCATTATTCTAATGAATAATGGTGTTGATTGTTTACTATCTGAAGTTAGATTGTTTGCAGATGACATAATTCTATAAAAAAGAATCAAAACGATAGAGGATTGTAAACAGTTGCAGGGTGATCTGGACAGGATATCTAGTTGGGATGGTAAATATGGGAAGAAGATAAATGCAACGAAGAGTCAGCTTATTAGATACACAAGTAAATAACAAAAGGTTGATTATCAATATAAGGTGGGGAAAGAATTGTTTGCTGAAGACTTGAAATGTAAATATCTTGGCATTACATTTGATAACAAGCTTAACTGGGCAGGACAAGTTGGACAGGTGGTAGGAAAAGGTTTCAAAATTCTGCACTTGGTGGAGAGAGTGATGAGGGGATGTATGAGAGAAGTAAAGGAATTGGGTTACAAAAATTTGGTCAGACCATTGCTCGAATATGGTAGTGTAGTATGGGACCCTCATTTTGCGTATCAAATACAGGAATTGGAGAGGTAGCAAAAAAAAGGTTGCTAGATTTGTTTCTGGAAATTATCACAGAATGCAATTAATGGCGGATATGATAAAGGAGCTGGGATGGGATTCATTGCAAGACAGGAGGAGGATGAGGAGGGTCATGGGAGTGTAGAGGGCGTATACTGGCGATGAGGCATGGAAAGATCAACATGGTATGAAAAGTAGTGCATGGAAGGGAAAAGATGACCATGATCATAAGAGGGCACTTGATTTCAGGCACAGGGGTGTGGGAAGATTCTCTTTTTAGGTAAGAGTGTCAGGGATTGGAATGAGTTACCAAGAAAAATGAAAAATAATTTACCGAAAACGCTGAAAGAATTTAAAGATAAAATTTGTAGAGGGCAAATGTAGGTGGGTGCAGGAAAGGGGGAGGATGTGGGTGTAGGGAAATTGCCATCGGAGCCTGTGCTCCATTGCAAT
>JARYHS010010618.1:0-17182 GCA_031002005.1 Vandiemenella viatica | reverse complement strand
AATTATAACTAAATAGGCTGACAAAGCGTTTCACTGTGTATCTTCTCCATCTCCCGTTTACAATACAGTTCACCGAATAGACAGTGATCACAAAATAACATTTAATAACAAAACATATAGTGTAAATGGCAATAATATTTTATAAATAAGTAAACATCATTAAAAGTCGTAACACAATCAACTAAATTTGTTTATTCATCATTTCGCATATTAGAGAGAACGCATTACTAATTGGGGAAGCGAACACGTAATAATTTTACAGCCAGCATATCGGCAGAACATTTAGCCTACAAAGAAGCGCGTGAGAGAGCAAAATTACAATAAACAAACTTTTGAAGTAATTTCTCTGGCAACACTATCTCTGTTAAGGGAGCTGAAAATTGCTACTAACTTAATTCATATGCAAATAATAAAAACAATTAGTTAATATGAATCTCTCTATGTAATAATGGATATCCTGTCAAATTTGAATAAGATGCAAACACGAATCAAAATTGGATCACTAAAATCAAAATAATAAAAGAAATGTGACAGCCACTACAGGAAAAAGCAATTTATTTTACCAATCTTAATGTATTGTGAATTTTTAATCAAAATTCCCTTTTTCTGGTTATTAATGTACCTGCGATGGAGCGCACGCTCCGCTGGCAATTTCCCTACGCACCACTATTTACCCATTTCTTGTACCCAACTACTTTTCACCTCAATGAACGTTAATTTTAAATCCTTTAAACGTTTTTGGTAAATTATTTATCAATTCCCTTGGTAATTTATTCAAATCCCTGACCCCCACACCAAAGAAAGAAAATTTTACCGCATCCTTATGCCTGGAATCGAGTGCGAGCTTGTGGTCATGATCATCGTTTCCCGTAGTATGCGACTCCAATAAAGAGAATGTGTGTTATACAGTGGTCATGAAAATTAAAAAATAATACTGTCATTAGTGAAATTTACCCCTCTGGAGTGCAAAAGAAATGTGGTTACAGTATCTAACTTGATGATGAACCATAGTGGGACAACTGGATTTCTACCTTCATCCGCTGCAGTACCCAGTATTATTTGGGTTAATTAACCAACGAAAGTAGTGATTTAATAATATAAAATTTCTTATTTCTTACTGAACTCTGTAGTTCTGTGTCAGTTTTAAAACTTTCTTATTGAGTATTCAAAAGCATTAATACCTTATTAGAAGCATAAAAAACTTTGATTTTCTTTAGCAAAAAAAATTATAAATGGCAATTTAGCGTCTTATTATTTTAACATAATTGAGATGGAGTATACGCTCCCTTAAACATCTAATAACCTTTTTTTAATTTTTTAAAATTATTTTATATAATTTGACTTTTAAACTGCTCCCAATCTACTTTTGGATTTACGAATTTTAAAGTTCCTTAGGCATTTTTGGTAAATTATTCATCACTTAACTTAATAATTTGTTCAAATCCCTGGCACCGTTACCCACAAAAGAAAATTTTCCCACTCTCTTGGGTCTAAAATCAGCTCAAAAGTTCTATTGCTATTAAGAGATTGTTGTGTGGTCAGGTATTGCAATGAAATATAAGCTTTCCACGTAATTAGTATGGTTAGCCAACTGACGGAATTTACAAGACAGCCCTCGAAGATCTACGTTGATTATTAGTATTGTCACACTAATCGGTGATGACAGGGTGTGTTTGGATGATTTAGGCCCTTTTTGTCATCACTCAACACGTGCGGATCATCAGATTAGACATTTAAAAAAAATTAATATAGTTAATTATGTAAATACCAACAAACCGAAGGCACTGATACGAAGCCACAAATGTAAAGTCAACGTTCTGTTCAAATACAAATGGATTTAATAAACTACGCCCCTTGAATCAGTTGTTTATATTCATACAGCCATATAACATCCAGACAAAATTCCTAACACATTTTATAAACTATTTCAGCTTCTTTACAGTGAAGCACAAACTCGCATCACACGACATTATCTACGCGGTGCAACACACCCGCCTAGCGCACACTTAAAAACGCGCCCAGCGGTGGCGGGCAAAAGATACTACAATACAAATCCTTAAAGAATATTAACCAAAGATACCAAGATTACAAAGAAACTACTATCTGTGCAAACGCTGAAATTATATACAACAGATTACAGGCATTTATACGAATATCGAAGATAATAATTAATAAACAGAAAATAATATCATAATAATAATAATTTAAATAACATTAAAAGCGAAAAATTATGGGAGGGTGTTGTAGTAGTGTTGCAAGATGCGCCGTGATTAGCGGCGCCTGGCGTGGAGAGTGCAGCGGCGAAGAGCGCCGGAAATTACGGCTGCGCCGCCATCGGCCGGATGTGTACTACAGTGGCCGCTGTAGGCGCCAAATGAAATATCCTGCTGACAAGTTTGTTTATGAGTCCGCCTTAATGAAGATTTATACGCCGGCGGCGCCATCAAATTACCATTTGTTCCTCCCGCTGTGTGCGCAATGGCGCCACAACAACAATGCGCATAAATTAATCCGCCAAATAGTTCCAGGCTCTGAGCTGTTTTCCAGAAAATATAGTTCCGTCTGCATTGTTTCGCCAAGTGTGCGGCTAATATAGCGTGACGCTACCACGACCACCATCTGGGGTCAACGTTTAATGCCCGTGGCTGACTCCCTAACAACACGTTATCTGCGCCGATCGTCGAGTCCTCAACACATTTACTCATATCTTTACCGAGAACCGGTTTTAATTCATTTTGAAAAAAATTTCCCAGAACAACCGACATGTATGACAGGTCATATCGTGATTCATTATTGATGCTTCTTATTACTTTCTGTGTTAATCATGTACTGTCCATATCACTTAAAAACATGTTGCTGTTAACAGTATTAATATAGCTAGGCGATGACTACAGACTGCTATCAATTTTCCTTGTTGCACACAATTTCCTTTTTAACAATATTTCTTACATTAGAGAGTAACCACCATGCCATTTTTCTGTATTTATGAACGTGAAATATATAATATAAAATAATTCCTTTTCTTATTAATGGTTCGGTTCTACAGATTCGTCTATAACCTTTTTTTTTTTTTTTCAGTGTTTCGATTGCATGTCACGCAGGTATTTCGAATCTTAAAAGCGGTTTATCTCATTTTAGCATCATCGTTGAAGCTATACTACTCATACTAATTTTGCCGTAAATGTACACATATTTAATACATCTCAAATATCATGAATCCAATTGAAAAATATACTAAACTGAAAGAAAATTTTGCCGAATAATTCGTATGAATTTCTTCGTTATATAATGATAAGTATTGTGCCACATAACTTTAAACCAATTCAAAAGAATTATCTCATAAACGTATTTTTATTACATTCCAATGAAAAATAATTTTGTTGTTATGCAAGATTTTGTCTCAAACTTATACTCTGTCCTCTAAACAGATGAACGATTAAAGTGTGAACGATGTTTTGAAGCTTACCCAGCAGTTACCCGTTTCCGATGTACGTCGACTCCTTATTTGTCCCTAGGATATTTGAAGTTCTACATTCCGTTATTGTTTATTGCGTACTGGATTTTGTATTCAATACTACAGCCAGCAAAACAGTTCGTTAAACCAAAAACCGAGAGCGCTGAGTGAGCGGTAACGCTCTGGCCTTGAATTATGGAGGACGCGATTTCGAATCCCCGCCCGGTCATCCAAATTTGGGTTTCCGCGATTTATCCAAACCACTCCAGGCAAATGCCGGATGATTCCTTTAAAACTCCATGGCTAATTCTTCCCTGTTCCTTAACCACAGTCCTTTCATGTCTCAAATGATCTCGACGTCAACGAGGCTTATGGCAAAAAAAAAAAAAAAAAAAAAAAAAAAAAAAAAAAAAAAAAAAAAAAAAAAAAAAAAAGACTTAAAGTAAAGTCCACTTTAAACTAACGGTCTTAGGCGACCTTCAGAATTAACAAATAGGATTCTGCATAATGTTCTCTAACAACTAAGATAATTTTTCAACCCTCTAGCAGTAATCTTCTCTATCAACTAACCTTCTGTAGCTCCTATTTTTGGATGGCTGTAGCAGCATTGCTAATGAGGTATTCCGTTTCTGATTAGTGGAAATTGCCATTGATTTAGAGATGCAATGTGTGAATTAATTACAAACAAAGCACTGCTGGAATACTTCGTATGTTATACCCGCTACAGAGATGTTAACAGCTGAAGAGGCACTGCACGTGATTGGTAACTGAGCGCGTTGTCACAGAACACCAACGACCATAGATATACGTCTCATGGAAAAATGCGATGAAATTTCTTTAATTCGAACTGCTCTTTGTGGTGGTTAAATTTGAATTTTACTTTGTTCATTTAATACAGTTGAGGAGAAATAAATTATTAGTGCAAGTATTTCAACATCTTACGTATTCCGGCCTGTAAAAGAAATCTCACTACGATTCGCTCTTATAAATCCTTTAGCTAGCTGCTGAGATTTGGTCGCCATTCACTAATGTTAAATCAAGCCTGTACGGTAAGTAGTTAACGGTCCATATGACGTAGGTCATATCCCACTTCCTCCGATCCAGATTTAGCTTTGCTACGTTTTTCCGGCGCTTATTCCTTCCAATATACTTCCCTTCAAATCCACTCTCACCTCGTAAAAAGCTAATTAAATAAAGAAAATTAGCATATTTATAAAGATCTTTATTTAAAAGCTGTTCCATATGATTCAAGAAATAAATGTAAACAAAAATTATGGTGGATTTGTACGAGTTTTAATAGAAAGTTTAGACTTCCAGTTGTAAACACGACACAAATATCCATGTAAAGTTATGTAAATATTATGTAAAAAATGAAGTCTAAATTAATATACTGACGTAATAAGGGTGGCGACGGAAGATTCCTTTTTCAAAATAATAGTTTACGTCCAAAGTTAAAGGTTTGGTAAACATGTCTTACACATTTTTCAAAATAGCTCTATCCCCTCATACACACAATTTGTAGTTAAAACATTAAATAGGTGTGCCACATAGCCACCAGATTAATTATTCTTTGTCTAACAATGAGTGTTACGTATCCTGGATTGCAGGTCCTGAATAAACCGGAGTTTAATATAGCAACCCGAAAAAAAATCGAAAAAGTAACCCTCATCAATCTGTACTCTCAAGACTTCAGATTGTAATTCGTAAGTTGCATATAATCGTGACTGTGGTAGCCTTTTGTTTTGATTGTGCCTGATTTCTTCTGCTATAAGTCTGCCTGCTAGTTGCAGATGTATCAGTAATTCATGTATGTATGAAATCTCTCTGGGTTATTTATCATGTGTTGTTTCCAGTTACCGGCAAATGAAAACATTGTCAAATCCTAAAATACGAGGGTTGGAACTTAAATTGTGGAAACACAGTTGTGGAGATACTATGCAATGGAATCTACTATTGTCGCTGATAGCACACGTTGTTGACATACCTACCTTACCTCCGAGCAAATGAACTCGCCCGTCCTACGTCCCCGCCGTACGCACAATCGAGGGAAACGCAGTCACTTGTGAGCGAGCGGTCTAACGTAACGGTGTCACTATGTTTTCGAAACAGGAACAACGTAGTTGGATCAAGATTGAATGTGCCAGAGGTCGTACAGCACGACAGTGTCATCAAGGTCTTCAAGAGGCGTGCGGGGAATCGGCATTACTGTACAGAACCGTGGCACTTTGGGTAAAAGCCTTCAACGAAGATCGACAAACTGTGGCAGACATGCCGGTCGTCCTAGCGTGTCTGAAGAAGAATTGCATACTGTTGCCGCGTTAGTGGACAGTGATCGACGCCAGACGATTCGTGAGCTCTCCTACGAAACCGGATTAGTGCATACGATTGTGCCTGGGCATGCGAAAAATTGCATCACGATGGGTTCCGCATGAATTGACGGAAATGCAGAAATGGATGCGTTACGACGCTGCTCAGAAGCGCTTGGAGCGCTATGAGCGCGAAGGAGAGGCTTACTTACGCCGTATCGTAACACTGGATGAGACATGGGCCACATTGTACGAGCCAAAACTGAAACGCCAATCCAACGGATGGCGTCATTATGGGTCGCTGCGAAAGTCGAAAGTGCGTCAGAGTTACGGTGAAAGTTATGGTGATTCTCGTGTACGACTGTGATCGTTTGTCCTAACGCATTACGTTCCTCCATGGCAGACCGTTAATGCACAGTATTACTGTTCGTTTTTGGAGCATCACCTGCGACCAGCTTTGCGAAAGAAGGGGCAACATTTTCTGCGCAACCCACCCATCACTTTGCACGACAATGCGCGGGCGCATACAGCGCAAGCTGTGGCTGCTCTGTTCGGTCGATGGGACTGGGAAGTACTGTACCATCCACCATACTCCCCGGACTTAAGTCCTTGTGACTTTGATTTGATTCTGAAGATGAAGGAACCATTTCGTGGCATTCGCTTCAGAACTGTTCCAGAGATACGACAGGCAGTAGACCGCTCCATTCGCACCATCAACAGAACAGGCTCTGCTAACGGTATACTACGCCTTCCACATCGCTGGCAACGGATTCTACACAACGCTGGTGACTACTTTGAAGGACAGTAACAGGTGCAAACATGTAACACTTTTGTATCGGTTGTGAATAAATAGCTGCCACTATTTAAGTTCCAACCCTGGTATATTCTACTCGTGTTTGTGTAAGTTTCACTTCTGCTTGTGGTAACTATTAAGCATACATCTTATAAAATAAACGAACATACACCAAAAATAATAATCGAATATGATTTTAATCGCGTATAGTCAAAAACTTTAATATTGTTTAATATAATGTTGTCTTAAAAAAGTAAAGATGAGATTTATGGATAAAGGAATTGGTACATCGTTAATGGTGGGTGTTTTTCTTCATATCACGATATTCAGTAGCATGGCATACTGAGAGACAGTGCCTACTATCTAAAAAGCGAAGCGATACACTATTCCAACAGTGGCAGTTCGGTAATCCTTGTCAACATGTCGTTCCTATTCGTGGTTACATAAGAGCAGGCAATTAGCCGACAAGACGTTGTCGGCCGCAATGCCAACGAAATTGCATAGCAACATGTCATCAAGGCTGCCGCACTGTCCCATTAATTGCAGGGAATTGCATTTCCGACCTTGGCGTCGATGCAATCTGGGAGCGCGTGCATTATGCAGGCCGTCGCTTTGGAGTCTGGGACTGTCGCAGGCAGGCTGATTGTTGCGTGCCTCGCAAGCGGAGACGCCGGACACGCTCCCTGCTCCACAATAACACAGGGCTTTTAGAATTTTTGTTCAAATTCCCCAAATGTCTCTACGTATAAAAGATGAATAATTCAGTCTCTAGTCATTTGGAAAACTGTCGAAATATGCCATTCACTAATAAAGTTATCAGGAAATCAGTATTAATGTGAACTGCAAAGGTATTAAACAAACATCTCTTTATTTCCAACATGTTAATTAAACTGTGCTAACACAATTAATAGATGTACTTGGTTATCTATTTAATATATCTCTAATTCAAAGGATTTTTTCCGAATAGTGTGCTTAAGTTAAATAGATCTACAGAAAACAGCATTAGTAGGTTATATCTAATTACATTGCTAATAGACGTCTTCAACAAAGCTGTGCACAATAAAGTTTACCAGAATCTCAGAAATATTCTAGTTTTTTTATTTATTTATTTACTTTACTCGTCGAGGGCTAAGGTCATTAGAGGCGGGATGGGACTGGGGACAAGGAACGGGAAGGAATTCGGCCATGACCTTTTTGAAGGAAGCATCTCGGCAATCGCCTGGAGTGATTTGGGTAAACATGGAAAACCCAAATCTTGATGCCCGGACAGGGATTCGAACCCGTTTCCTCCCGAATGCGAGTCCAGTACGTTAACCGCTCACCCACCAAGCTCGTCGTATTATAAGTAAATTACAATTCGGTTTTGATACGTGACATTCGATAGAACAAGCTATATTTGCATTCACTGACAATATTTTAGAAGGAAAAAATTATAATGAATTGCTACAGACCAATATTCGGATTGATAACTAATAGAAGACGAAACAATAAATTGTTGTATGTATGAACATTTTGTGATTTTTCTAGGGTATTGTTCATCTCAAACTGTGTTCTGTGGACTACCAGTCATCCACGAAGACTGGACTGGTAGCCAACAGGCAAAGTATTAAAAATTTAATACTTGAGACATCCAACCATAAAATAAACTAGTAAAAGTCGTTCACATATGAATGATACCATACTCATACTGTAAAAGGCGATGAGAAGACAAAGCTTTTCGCTAAACTTCCTAAAAGCTATGAATATTTCAAAGACGAGCACAAAACTGGTATTACCAGAACATGAGGACATGGTGTATTGTTATTATAATAGTTTATTCCCTATGTTTCCAGTCAGCATCAGAGAGAACGGCACAAGTTGAGGATTAAGATAATGAGCAGTACGTGCTGATAACAACTGGTGAGGTTAGTTAATAATTTACACATGAATTAAAAAAAATGGGCCCATAACTCAGCGATCCGTAGAACTATTTCAGACATATTACTGGTCCCCTGATTGAAAAAGTTGAGCAAACGATGGTCTAGCGCATTTAACAGTGTTGGTTGGGAAGTTCTCATGCAAAAGTATTTTATTTTAGGTGGTAATAGAAAACAAAAAGGATCACTGGCGAATTTTAATTCTATATGATGAGGTTCACAGTTTTCTGAGTGGTGATTCTTCAGGTGGGAGTGAGTACCTTGGGGTTCTATATACGGATCACTATTGTTTTTGATACGTGTAAATGATGTACCTCGTGTTACCGTTGGAACATAATACCTATCAGTTAACAGAAAAATATAAGTGTATCAGTGCGAACTAAATACCGAATATAAATAATATAGAGCTCAACTACTATCGAAAAATTAGTAACTGTTTATTAGTTCTTAAATTCAAGAAGTTATGCTCTTCCAGAGTTTCAAATTCCATGGGAAAGGAAAATAATTGGGAAAAAAATTCCGTAAATCCGTGCGTTGGCTCGAAGTATGTACAGTCAGGAGAGGAATGCGTAATTAGATCTAGCTAAAAAAAAGAATATAAAGTATAATCCCAAAGGGATATGCCTGTAACAGTAAAACACGAGATAAAATGCATCTATAATAAGGCTAAGGGGATAAAAATTGGGATTATGAAGTGGTGCCATTAAATATTACTTCTTAAATTCGAGACTGTTTGAAACAAAACAGCTAACTTTATCCAAATAGACAAATCATTCAAACGTTCACGGTTTTCTGGTTTTACTTTTCGTATGATCAGGCCTGTAATTTTCAATTCATAGCCACATACGATAATATGTTAAATATTTATATTTATTGTAAATAACTACTGTATTGACTTTTAATTACTGGTTACCACCTATTACTATTTTGATTTAGTGTAAAATAACGGAAAACATTAATTACAGGAATATTTTTTTATTTGGCATGTGTTCATTCCAATATGAGGAAGTAATTTAAAGTAATTAATGAATATTAAAAAGTACCCATCAGTTTATTTGCCGAAATGAGAGATACAGGGAAGCACAACAGATCCAGTTTCAAATCACGGAATGCCGTACCGACCGTCCTCATTATATTTCATATGTTGTTCCTGTAGTTATGTTGACAATGTGGCATTTTAAACCTTCTCACAAGGCGGGTGGACCATTTTTTTTAATTGAGTGTGTTGATCACTGACTTTAGATCATTCTTCTAACTGATAAATGTTCCTGTATAAAATTAGTGAAGGCGCGCTTCGAATAAGAGTTTGTATAAGCAATATTATTTTCTCCAACATTTTAGACGAAAAAAAAAATAATAATGTCGACGAACGCATTTATCTTGTAAATATGAGAGGAGATAAAATTCCTGAAATTTTCCTTCGCATCAAGCTGGGATGGTAAGCTTTTGGGACGAATTCTACTATCTTCAAACGTAATATGCCGAAATTTTAAAGCAAATATTTTTAAAATCAATGCATTCTTCCTGTGCTTACTTACAGCTGTGAGGCCTGGACACTAAACGAATTTGTGAAAGAAGAACCTAGAACAGAACAGCGAGCTATACACAGGTCAATGCTGGGTTTAATTAGAAAAGACAGGAAGAGAGCAACTGACTTTAGATCAGTCACAGGGGTCACAGACATCTTAAAAAAGACAGCCTCATTGAATTGAAAGTGGACCGACTATGTTGCTCGGATGAAAGATGGACAAGTTTAGTTTTGGAGTGGAACGCAAGAGACCATCAGAGACCGAAAGAAAGGCCACCAGACCAATGGGGCAGTGACTCACGCAGGGTTGTTGGAGTTAACTGGCAGAGGATCACCCAAGATCGTTAGGCCTGGAGAAGACTGCTCACGCTCTACCTGAACTCATAACTCACATCGTATAATGATTGAACTGGCTGATGATAATAGGCTGTATTTGTACTCTGGAGTTTAACTCTGATCGGACTTCTATGAAACAGTTATCTAAAGATGAGAGCTAGTTAAACAGTTCAGTTATATCCTTTTATATACGACCTGGTTGTCAGACTCAACAACAATTATTATTTCATTAATACATCTGAGACCGCATTTGTTATCCCTATTTATTTTATAAAAAAAACCCACACACATTTTTTCTTAAACTTCTTATTGACACGTTGGGGCTCTGCAGAAAAAGTGCACGATCGTGATTATTACGTACAAGATAAGATTATGAAAATGTGTTGAGTCAAACGCTATCTCATTAAAAGCAGCATATCGATAAATCAGACGCATAGGTAATGATTTTTAAGCATGAAAACACTTATAAAACTTCAGATGAGATGCAAATAACACAAAGGGACACTTGGATACAACCACTACTCAACATTAACGATAAACCTCATAGAACACGACCACCAGCTGACAATTATTCCTGCAGAAATGCAGCAACAAACTACACGAAATAATTCCAGTAAAACTATCATATAGAGAAGGCTCATGAAAAACACTTAAAACACGAAGAACTCAAAAAAGAAGAGCATCTTGCAATATATATACCGATCCTTTTACCAGTTCAGCGCACGAAGTCACAGAAAGGAAGTACTTCTTCTTAAAAGTTAGCGTAAACTCGTAATGAAAACAAAATCAACACACTGTAATGATGCATGAATACGTTTCTACATATAGAAAAATATCCTGCAAAATCACGCTGAAGATAGCGTGTAGAATGTTTATACAAATAGGTGAAAACCTGGAAAATGTGAGTAAAATATTTTTATATTACAAAACTTGAATTTACACAGCGTGCTAGAAACCAAATGATAAGAATGTGCAGGTAGATTAATTAAAAAGAAGTGAAAATCAATTTTCTTTGGCTGTATTTTTCAGCATGTATACAAAATTTATTAACTACAGTCGAGCAACATCGCTTTAGTATCCTGCTATGATTTTCAGTAATCATTTTCATGTAAAACGTCTAGTTATATTGACTGGCTGTAATATTAAGTTATTGTCAATTTGGAAGAAAACTAATGATATAAAGATTTTAAAAAAAAAAGTTATGTGATAAGAGAGTTGTTGTACATTGTAGTTATTATACGGAATGTAAGAACGGAGACTTTACCGGCGTATGCTTGAAATGAGGTCTTCACGGGTGTACCGCCGGATACTATCACACTATCCGGCGGTACATCCGTGAAGACTTCATTTCATTATACAGAATGTTTGTTCAAAAGAGTAATCTGACTTGCCAGTTCGGGTGACAAGGCACATGCTGAGTATCTATAGGTTACAGAAAAATTAAACCAGGATGGAACTATCACAATTAAATACTTAAGGATTACTCTTTTTGTATTTGTTATACAATTGGTTTCTGCATTCCAAGCTGTTAATGTTTTTGGTAACTATCCACCTATAGAGATACTCCAGGGAAAAGAGAGTGATATAGACTGTTACCTAATACTCCACCATTTTTAAGATGCCGTTGGCATTCGCAAGAAGTTCTCACACGAGGTGCCGTTTTTCGAAGAATCGTGTTGGTAAAAACAATGCTTCTGGCGACAGAGATTGATATTAGGCAGAAGAGACTATTATCGTCTCCTCCGAAATAAGGAACTTAGTTTTTCCTCTAAAATAACATCTTATAGAAGAGTAAAAAGGGCTGTTACTCGATATGCTGTTTATAGTTGAAACGTTGAAGAAAATGAGACTAAGATAGATGATATATGTATATATATATATATATATGTACCCTCGCGATGTGTGCACGCTTTCTGCAAAAAAAAAAAAAATATGAAGGAAGGCGCGAAGAGCAGTAACAAACTGTTTGTGTGTTATTTCCGGCATGTGTTGTAGTCGTGGGCGAGATGAAGGCGCCTCCCGGAATGCGGCTGTTATTGGCTGATTTTTGTGAGGAGAGATCGAGGTGGATAGGGGGAGGCGTAGTTGGCTGTTCCCTGATTGCTTCCGCAGGCAGTGAACGAGCTGTGTTCTTATTGCCATTCTGCGTTGTTAGACTCAAGGCGTCCGTCGGTCGTAAATGAGAACTTTCTGATAGCGAGCCGAAGAAGAAATCCCAGCTGACAAACGATGCAATTTTGTCGCCAGGAGTAGCAAGTATCAGACGTTAGTCTCTTAAGTGTGTTGCGGAAGAAGAGATTCAAAGCTCGAAGATAGTTACTAATTGTTAGTAACAGTAGAAATAAGGTAGATTTCTTGGTTCGATTTTTCTTATACGTATTTGTATGTTGTTAAAAACCTTTATCTCCTCAATTTTTTTCTCATTATATTACTTGACGAAAACTATTTTGGTATTTGAATACACGTGGCTACAAAGTAAGTCTTGGTGTATATCATCATACTATTCTCTGTAAGCATAGAAATTTGAATTATTACGTTTCTTAGAAGGGATGCAACAGATGAAACTGTTCGTAATTCTAAGTCCTGCTAAAAGGAATCACAAACACGCCATTACACTTAATTAGTTCAAAATTATCGTGTACTCTATATCAAACAACCAACGAATTATGGCTCGTGCTCCATTCTTAAAAAAATATTGTTCAGCCTTATATTTTAGTCTGTTATAATACAATCGGAGGTATAACCATCAGATAGCAAGTTTGAAACAGATGGAATTGATTGTGCAAGACTACTAGACAGTAACCGGATGCGTATTAAATCGTGGATAATCGACTGAAAACAGATGTCGAAGATCCTGATGGCTCGCTCTCTGCAGGTCGATACCCGGGTTATGCCTTTCCGGAAAACCATGCACGTGCAGCATTGGAAACCAATATTGTGTATTGAGTTTGGTTTTTAAAGGCAAAATAGTATATATGAGAGGATAAGAGTATTTTCATCAATTACGAGGCATCTGCTTATAATATCTAGATGAATAAGTCAACACGAAATAAAGAAACGTCGATTATAGCCAGTCTGTTAAATACAGTTAGTAACCTGGAATATCTGGGATATCTTCTATGCTAGGAAGGACGCATTGAGGACATCGTAGGAAGGTTTCAAAGTCCTGCATGTAGTAGAGAGGTTATGAGGAGAAGTGAGGAAAGAATGAAACAAAACCGTGGGTAATTATGTATACCAGTTTAACGAATTGGAGTTGGTGGGAAGGACGAAAAATAGATTCGTCTGAATTAGTAATAGTGTATGGAAGGAAAGCGTTTTTAATTCTCATAAATGAGTACTATATTTGAAGCTTATTGCGGTGAAAATGTTTTGTTTTGTAAGGGTGTCAGGGACAGGAATATATTATTTAGGGATGTACTGAACATCGACTAGCAACTTTCATTAGAGTAATAGAATACTGTTTCATCCTTTAAATTATAACAGAATATTACAAAAATGTTAAATTCTTTTTATGTAACTATCCGATGCAAAAATCACTTCATGGTACCCAATCGTGCTCCACTTCTCGGTACTATAATGGGCAAGATGAGGATATACTTTCTGATTCCGACAATATGGACAAATATGATCTGCCTCAGTCATTAACGGCAGGGCATCCACAATGCCCAACAAGTGAACCATCGTTTGCGTGACTCTGAATATGGACAATGACGGTTGCGTAAGTCTGCCTCTCGTATACTTGCGTTGTTTTATTTACTTTCTATCCCCATTTCTTCTTATCAACTTTTTTTCACAAAATACAGTTGGATAGGTAACATCAATTAAAAAATGATTTTTATTCACAGTAGTTTAAAGCATACGTCTGCGATCATTTCATTCTATATATTAAAAATTTTCGGAAACTAGTTTCCATAACTGCTGAAACGCTAGTGAAAGTCCGGTTAAGCATCTGTCTCTATGTTATACTGTTACCCACATAGTAATAACATTACCATTTATAAATCGTAATATGATACGAATTGAGGAAAATGTGTGGTACAGACTTATTAAGCCATTGCAGCAGTTACCGCGATTACTCTTTTAATTTCTTGGATTTACCATTTGACATATTTTGAAATGTTATTGGATGTTCAAATGTGATAAATAGCTGTATCACTCTACACTCACTTCCTAAACAGTGATCCCAGATATACTCTAAAACAAGTTTCAGCGAATGCAGTACATTTGGACTCAGCGTTTCCGATTATGAAAACGTTAAAAATCTCAGCTAGCGATGCTGGGAAGCCTGGCGAATCAAAGGAATGCCATGTTTGATCAGAATCGTACGCGCAGAATTAATAAATTCCGCCATTTTGCAGCCAGTGAAAATCCTACTTCAAGGACGGGTCCTAGCGCTGATATGGCGGCCAGGCGTGAGGCGTAATGCTGATCCTACAAACTCTATGTTTCCCACAAACATACTTGCAATTTTGATTTGAAGCTCCCTGTCAGTTTATCTGCTTCCGCCGTAAAAAAGCACTGTTTTTACATGTTCTCTGCCTGATTGATATTGGTTTCTAGCTCGCAATGCAGGACTTATGTTTGAGATTACTTTTTAATAGTTCTGCTTACACGATACCAGCTACAACTAAATTTAATTGCAGATCTGTATAATACAAGGTGTGCTTGTTAACATTTAGATCTGCTAAAGGATTCTTTAATGGTGATGGTACACTGGTTAACATACTCTACTGGGTTTAGCGGAATTTTGTGTTTACCTGTCACGGTATGGAAGTCCCAGCACTTAAAATAAGTGGTCCATTTATTTTGCAGTTTATCTAGTGATATGATACGAGAAATCATTAGGCAAGATACTTTCTAAAGTATGTGAACATTTATACACATTATTTACGAGAAATATTGCTGGGAATCACAACATTAGAAGAAATTCATTACTATGTTGGAAGAGAAGTGAAGAGTTGAGGTGGCCTATAAACTTTCTTTCTGAAGATGTTTTTACTTTTATCTGACGGTAGTTTGTAGTAAACAGAGTAAAAATGAAATAAAAGTGGTTATAAATTGAATCCAAGTGCATTTATGAGGTTTGTTGAATAGTTGTTATTAAATTTCTACGCGTTTATCAATCACATGCACTGATTACATTAAATGTTTAAAAGTTTATGAATCTTTTGTGATTAGAAAAAAAGTTGGAGCGTTTCTATGTATCCTTGGAAATTGTTTTACGCTTGTGACTGCTATGGCGTGGAACTGGTTTGGATGTTGTCTTTCCTCCTCGCTCCACGTTCCATATTTGTAATTAATTATTGCCGTAGCTGACGCGCGCACTCGCTATTTGGAACTTTGTTCAGAAGTGCTATCTATACATAACAAACACGGGGCAGCGCCGCACAGTGTGTGCATAAAGTGCGGTCTGCAGGGCTGGAGGCCTCTCCACTAACAATGTCATCTGCGCAGCAAACACTCGAAAACTTCAAAGGGCGGGGGCCGCAGCCCTCCACGCGCAGTGGCCATTTCAAACCCCGCGTTATGCTGTCCCGCCATTAAAAACCTATCGAATTACGCAATGGAGGCGAGATCTTCACGGTTTGCCATACCTAACAATCTGTCAATCTCTCCTTGTAGAAATTAAATGAGTATAGTTCTTGAATGATGACGAAGAAACTCTAACACTTAACAGCAAACAGAATGAACACCCGTCTGTGGCAATCATAAAACTTGTAAATTACTTTTTTCTTAGCCAAATTTAGCTTTTTAAATGTTCTTTAAAATAATTTATGTTTTTTTTTGTAATTTTTTAAAATGAAAATTCTTTAGACGCTGTAGAGAAAAATTTACTAATGATACGCCTTATGGGTTTCGCATTAAGTGCGTATGCACCACTATATTCTGCGCATGCGAATTTTACGTTCAGCACATAAGGATATATGTTTTGCGCACTTAACAACACTTTGATGCAAACAGCTACGACAGTGTTACTTGTGGCTTTACGCCTTGTCGACGTCGAGGTCATTAGAGGCGGGATGGGAGTGAGGACAAGGGACGGGAAGGAATTCGGCCATGGCCTTTTTGAAGGAAGCATTCTGGCATTCCCCTGGAGTGATTTGGTGAAACCATGGTAAACCCAAATCTGGAAGCCCGGACGGGGATTCGAACCGGCGTCCTCCCGAATGCGAGGCCAGAACATTAACCACTCACCCACCACGCTCGGTCGAAAGATACCATCTTTATTGCATTTGTACAATATATAGGAACTTTGTCCAAGTTATTCTCGTAAACAAATGAAATTGTTAAAATGTTTTAGCACAGTTCGCTAGACTATACAGTATTTGCATGGAGCCTTAGTCTGTATTTTGTGACAAAGATTTTATATTAGAGAACAAATTGCACACAATTATCCAATAACCACTCATAAAAGCGATCTAATGCGAGAGCCAAAAGCAAAACAAATATTTTGTTTGAAACAAATAAAAACTATTATATGTACTATTTACACATACTATGCTAATTCTTATTATTATTATTGCTTATTAGTATTTTCACACTAATTTGACATTCATAAATTATTGTAATATAGCTGTTGCATTCATCCTTTATAAACATCAGCACATTTTTCTACTTTCTCATCGATATTCGAAAACAATCGTTTTAATGACTTATAAATGCTCTAAATACCAGACTTTGCCAGACTATTTGCCAAAATTATTTGTACATTTGAAAGTATCATTCTACGAAACTCATTGCATATAATTCTTTAGTGTTTCGTAGAATATTCTCAAAAATAGAGTTTAAATTAACTGTGATGTAGCGCATTGTTTCGGTGCCAACTTTCCTACTCACCTATTTTTC
>JARYHS010010616.1:0-19000 GCA_031002005.1 Vandiemenella viatica | reverse complement strand
ATCTCACGCGTTTGTTAAATCTGTTGGTTGGTCAGTGTGCACTTCATGTTAAAAATTCTGCTGCCTTTGTTGAGTTGGTTAAAGAAATGAGGTTAGAACGTGACGATATTATGGTCAGCCTGGACGTTACGTCGTTGTTTATGCGTGTGCCTTTAGGGGAAACTGTTGAACTACTTAGTGAACATTTTGATCCGAAACTTCTGGACATACCCTCACGTCTACGTACTTTGTGTACCAGGGCGAATACTAGGAGCAAACAGACGGCGTGGCTATGGGGTCCTCCTTGTCTCCCTCAGTAGCTGACTTCTACAGGGAACATTTTGAGCATATAGCTCTTGACACGGCTCCTTTAAAACCTAAATGTTTCTACAGGTTTGTTGACGATACGTTTCTCGTGTGGTCTCATGGAATTCCGGCATTATATGAATTCGTGAACAATCTTAATGGGATTCACCCCGACATTAAATTCACGGTAGAAATCGAAAGGAATGGATCACTTTCGTTTTTAGATGTTCTAGAGCGTCGGAAGCCTAATGGAAGGTTAGTGCACAACGTTTACAGAAAACCTACACACACCGATCGCTATCTTAATGCTCAAAGTTTTCACCATCCTTCTCAGAAACTGGGAGTGCTCAATACTCTTGTCCATAGGGCAAAGGTGGTGTCCGACAATGAACATTTAAAGGAGGAACTGCAACACCTGGAACGCGTATTTCGTGCAAATGGTTGTAGCACTAAAGAAATCGGACATGCAACCATCGGAAGACACAACAGAATCAAGACAGATGACAGAGATCAAGACAAGCCGCGTGCCTTTCTACCTTTCTGTGGAGCAGTAACATCAAAAATAGCAAGATTACTCAACAAACAGGGCATCCGTTCGATTTTTCGACCTCCACCAAAAATTGGACAGCTGTTGCGAACTCCGAAAGATAGTCTCAATCTTCGGGCTCCTGGAGTGTACAAAATTCCATGTGAATGCGGCACTTCTTATATAGGGCAAACCTTAAGGACAATTAATGAAAGACGAAAAGAACACATCAGATATTTTAAACTTGGACAAAAAGAAAAATCTGCCTTAGCCGAACACGCCATTGACAACGGACACGAGCCGTGCTTCGACAAAACGACACGCCTTTGTTACGCAAATAACTTTTGGGACAGTGTTGTGAAGGAGGCTATTGAGATTAGGCTTAGCAACAATGTTATTAATCGTGATCAAGGCCTCAATTTAAGCCAAGCTTGGAAGCCAGCATTTGGATTATTACAAACGAGACGGAATCGAGCCATATTAGGGCATATGAGTGACCCGATCGTGACGTCACCAAGCGAGCAGGGCCTAACTAGACCGCCCCCCCACGCGCTTTCCCCTCCGTTCCCGGCTGCTGGCGCTATATAATAGACTACCGAACGGCAGAATTCAGTAATGTTAAGCGGGGGCTTGACAGTGGAAGCTTCCGAAACGTCGCCAGACGACTCAGTTCTGACGCGGCTTGAAACCCGAGAAGTTTTTATAAAAATCTTCATTTTTTTAATATATGAAATCAGTCCTACCACTTTTGGTATTGACCTTGTATATTTCCAGGGAAGAAATTGAGAGAGTACAGAACGTGAATCTTCAAGGACATTTTGCATCATTACTGACAGTATTTTTCTATGAGGTAATTTATATTTTGAACAACGTTTTCTGCTTTATTTTTATCTAAAGATAAGGGATCTTTAGATTAAAAAAACCTTTTCAAAAGCCACACAAACAGCTGTCTTATTGATGTTGAGTGCATTTTTGAAGCTATAGTCTCCTAGCAATTTTTGGATCTGGGGACCAATAAGTACCATACCTTGACACCAATGTTATGAATGTTGGCTGCTAGTTCTAGTTGTGTAGTATTGCTTCTGAACAGAGAATGTAACATCACTAAAACCACAACAAAAGTTTTTGGAACCATTAACATATTTACGAGGCATTTAGAAAGAAACAGGCAAACAAACAAAGAAAATGTCGCCCACAAGATAAGCTCACAATGTAACTAAACTACAGTAGATTATAACTAACCTCAAGCAAGAACAACAACACACTCAGACACGTTATCTAACAGCAACAATGAAATTTCCCTGTATCTTACATATATCTCCATGCGCATCCTGGAAATGCAAGATCTTGATCTAACAAATAGGTAGCCACTTTAAAGACTGAATTAGTGTTTTGTAAGTCAAGTTCCATAGCAAATAACTATTTTCATGCAGGAAACATCCTTTTGTTGAACAGTGTAATCTTAAATTTTGCGATTTTGTCAACTTTACTAGCACTATAATTGAACAAAATAAACACACACACACACACACACACACACACACACACACACACACACATACACACATATATATAATAACAATGAAAAAAAGACGCTAAGTAGTGGAAAGGAATCAAATTAGGATAGGGAAATGAGCCACCACTTACCTTTAGATGATGGATGTGAGGCGCGAGCACACATAAAAGACACAAACACAAACAATAAAGTAATTTTCGGGAAAAAAACCCTTCGTCAACAAGAGAACATTATGAGAGGTGTGTGCAGCCGGAGATTGCCTCACAGAAAGACCGCCGGTCGAGAAAATGGTGGGGGTAAATTCAAACATCGGAAAAGTAGAGGGGCAGTATATATATATATGACCAGCGCCCTCCCAACAGCCTTCCTATAACAAACATCCTTCCTCATCAAATTAACCCACCTTATCCTTAAAAGCAACTATTTCTTCTTCGAAGGCAACATCTATCACCATACCTGTGGAACTGCCATGGGCACTAGCATGGCCCCCTCTTACGCTAATCTGTTCATGGGCCATCTGGAATAGACATTTCTGGAGGAAGTCCTTGTCAATACCCTCATTTGGCTCCGTTTCATTGATGACATATTTACGATTTGGATGCATGGAGAAAATGAACTGCTAAATTTCCTGAACCATCTCAATAACTTCAGCATGCTGAAATTCACTTGGTCCTACTCCCACACCTAGGCCACATTCCTGGATGTGGATTTGTCCCTATCCAATGGCTATTTCAACTCTTCAGACCACATCAAACCAACTAACCTTCAACAGTATCTCCATTTCAACAGTTGCCACCCGTACCATACCAAACGTTCTCTCCCCTTACAGTCTTGGCATTCGAGGTAGTCGCATATGCTCCAACCAACAGTCTCTCATGGATTATTCAAACAGTATTTCAGAAGCATTAATATCTAGTAAATACTCTCCAGCTTTGGAGAACAAAGAGCTGTCACGTGCAACATCACAACTGAATCAGCCTATCAATCATCCCAAACCCGCAAAAACCAACCACAATCCAGTCTTGGTCACACAGTACTACCCAGGCCTCGAATCTATCAACAGAATCCTCCAGCAGGGCTATGATTTCTTACAAACATGCCCTGAAATGAGATCCATTCTTCCTAAAATCCTCCCTGCCCCTCCTAGAACTTGTTTCAGCAGACCTCCTAACCTCAGCAAACTTCTAGTCCACAAACACAGTCTTCCTCTTCCTAACAGTCAACCCCAAGGCTCTTTCCCATGTAATAGACCATGCTGCAAGATGTGTGACATACACCCTGCTTCCACCACTTTCATCAACCCAGTCACAGGGGAAAGCTTCCCTATCATAGGACACGCCACCTGTGAAACCACGCATGTAATATACCAGTTAACATGCAACCACTGCCTGGCTTCATATATAGGTTTGACCACAAATGCACTCTCCATAAGAATGAATGGCCACCGTCAGACGGTGTTCACACAGAACCCAAAGCACCCAGTTGCTGCCCATGCCATAACCCATGACTTGAATAATTTCAACACAATCCGTACTATCAGAGTTCTCCCCAATAGCAGCAGTTTCTCTGAACTCAGAAGGTGGGAACTTGCCTACCAGTACAAACTTGGCACAAGGCAACCACCTGGTCTCAACTTAAGATAATACCCTGTCATTATTATTAGTAGTACATATGTTTAACCTTTTTTTTTTTTTATTCCTCTCCTTTCCATTACCTATATTGAACCACCACTAACCTGAGGTGATGTTTACTTCATAAATATTATTATTATTATTATATATTTTTTTATTTGTATAATATTTTATATATATATATTTTTTCAATATATATTATATTTTGATCTTCCCACCAACCAGAAATTAGTTTGGATATTTATTTTTGCTCGGGTATGAGCTCTAATTCACTGCCCCTCTACTTTTCCGATGTTTGAATTTACCCCCACCATTTTCTCGACTGGCGGTCTTTCTGTGAGGCAATCTCCGGCTGCACCAACCTCCCATAATGTTCTCTTGTTGACGAAGGGTTTTTATCCCAAAAATTTCTTTATTATTTGTGTTTGTGTCTTTTCTGTGTGTTCGCGCCCCACATCCATCATCTAAAGGTAAGTGGTGGCTCATTTCCCTATCCTAATTTGATTCCTATATATATATATATTTTCAACTTATATGGAAAGGAAAGATAAATTATACCCAATACTCACCAAAGTTGATGGAAGGAGATTAGCAGCAACACAAAATAATGTACAAACACAAAAACACAATATTTTGGGGTTAACCCTTTATCAAGTAGACAGAAACATGTGACTGAGCTTGTACAAGCTTTGCAGTCAACATAGCCATATGCAGAATGAAATTGACTATTGGAGGTGGTGGGGGAGGAAACAAATATAATCACAAATATAATCACAAATATATAATATAAAGAAAGAAAAAATGTTATGTTAAAAAGAGAAATAATAACAACAACAATAATAGAAAATAAATTATGAAATAAGGTCTCTGCATATATAAATCAATTATACTGACCAGTGATGGGTATAACAGGGTAAGGATGGAAGGTATTATCTGAAATTGAGTCCTGGGGGATGTCTAGTCTGCATAATGTGTTGAAAGGCAAATTCCCTGCTGTAGAGTTCAGATTGGGAAGTGGTATCTGGAAGTTCTCTAATGGCTCTGACTGTGAAGTAGTTATGAAGGTTACAGGTTTTGTGAGTGCAAGCATAGCAAGCAACAGGGAGGTCTGGGTTTTGGGTGTAAACTGTTTATCTGTGACCATTCAGCAGACCTCCTAACCTCAAAGACTTCTAGTCCACAAACACAGTCTTCCTCTTCCCAACAGTCAGCCCCAAGGCTCTTTCCCATGTAATAGACCCCGCTGCAAGATGTGCGACATACACCATGTTTCCACGACTTTCATCAACCCTGTCACAGGGGAAAGTTTCCCTGTCATAGGACACGCCCCCTGCGAAACCACCCATGTAATTTACCAGTTAACATGCAACCACTGCCTGGTTTCATATATAGGTTTGACCACAAATCCACTCTCTATAAGAATGAATGGCCACCTACAGACAGTGTTCACACAGAACCCTAAGCACCCAGCTGCTGCCCATGCCATAATGCACGAGTTGAATAATTTCAACTCTTGTTTCACAGTCCGTTCTGTCAGAGTTCTCCTAATAACAGCAGTTTCTCTGCACTCAGAAGGTGGGAACTTGCCTACCAGTACAAGCTTGGTACAAGGCAACCACCTGGTCTCAACTTGAGATAATACCCGGTCATTATTATTGTTATTATTACATATGTTTAACCTTTTTTAATCATCTCTTTTCCATTACCTAAATTGAACCACCACTAACCTAAGGTGATGTTTACTTCATAAAAATTATTATTATTATAATTTTTTAATTTGTATAATATTTTATATAATCATAATTTTTTCCATATTTAGTTCTAATTATATTTTTATCTTCCCACCGACCAGATTAGTTTGGATATTTATCTGTGCTTGGGTATTAGCTCTGTTTCACTGCCCCTCTAGGTTTACGAGGTTGGTTGATTTGACAAAGAATTATGTAAGAATACTGAAAGTGAGCTTGCATTATGTAAGGATAAATACCATACTAAATTTACTGAGATGCAAATTAGTTTAAATGTTGAACTCAAACACCGAATGTGGTATTAAAAATCAGGATGGATACATAAGAAAAACCAGGAAAATTCTTGAAATTAGAACTAACATTGAAGGTTGTGTGCTGAAGTTGTACCTGCTCTTAAAGCTGATTTAGAATGTTTTTAAACTAAAAAATCAAGTTTTATACTGAAGCAGCAGAATACACTCAAGAGGGGAAGTTTAGTTACCAAACCACTAATGAAATATGTAGCAAATTTAATATGCTGATCAAATAATTGATGATGAAATGTTATTCAAAATCAAAACTAATTAATTATTGTGGGGATGAGAATAGTGTTTTAAGAAAAGATGACCAGTCTCAAACTAATGATGTAAGTTGAAGCTAATTAAAATAATAAAGTTAATGTAAATTCAGAAGTCAACTGACAACTGTAGAAGTTTACTATGAATTTGTTAGTCAAAATACAGAAAATAATACCTCATATAAAACTTGTATAGGTAACAATGAAAGGAGAGAAATGCCGCGAGGCAATATTTACATGGAAAAGAAAGGGAAAATACACCCAACACTCACCAAAGCTGAAGGGAGGAGGGCAGCAGCAACACAGCACAACACACAAACAAATAAAAAAACAATATTTCGGGTGAAAAATTCCCTTTTTCAAGTTAACAGATAGGTGGCTGGTCTTGCGCAAGACCAGCCACCTATCTGTTAACTTGAAAAAGGGAATTTTTCACCCGAAATATTGTTTTTTATTTGTTTGTGTGTTGTGCTGTGTTGCTGCTGCCCTCCTCCCTTCAGCTTTGGTGAGTGTTGGGTGTATTTTCCCTTTCTTTTCCATGTCATATAAAACTTGAATTTAAATCAAGTAATGGTGAAACTAATAAAAAGAAAATGGGTAGTTATTACAAAAATAAGTCAGAAGGAAGGTGTTATAAGTTATAGCAAAGTAACTACATTTTCCTGAAAGTAGTAATACTTTCTGGCCGTAATGCTATAGTAATAAGCCCAGATTTTAATTAATGTGAAATTATCTTCAATGAAGATGACCAACTTCCCAATGTAAATGATCAAAAATAAAGGTATCATAAAAGGTTTAACTATTTATACTGAACCTGATACTGTAAGTAATTCTTGAGTATGTACTAAGAATTGTAATTACATTTTCGTTGATAATAGTAATAATGATAAGGAATTACATAAAAGTAACAAATCTAGTATGTGTGTTCCTAACAAAGAAATAAAAGATTTTTATGTTACAGATGTATGAAATATGCAAAGTTACCTCAGCAGAAATGGTGGTGAGCATAAGGATAGTGCAAAGCATAATACCAGTGGAACAATATAACTTCAGTTCAGAAAAGTTGATATTGGAAAAAAAAGCATGGCTTATGCCAGGAATATCTTTTGCTTTCTCTACTACTTTCTATTATGGTTATTAGTGAAATAAAGAAGAAGGTCGAAAATAAGATCAGAGAATATATGATAAGATAATTATGTTGTTTTCTACTGATGATGGTATCATAAAACCAAAATGGAAGTGCAAAAAGCTGGTTGATACATGGTTGAAAGTAGTAAAATAATACAAAACTACTATAAACTATAAATTACATACAAATAGACAATTTTTTCAAAATTATAATGAGTAAGCAAAAAACTGTGTTAAACAGAATTGGAAGATATTGTCAAATAAATTTATGGTAAGTTAACAGCATCCACATTGATAAAATGAACAATGTGCTTGAATAAAATTTTCTCGGGTAACTAGCTGAGTTAGTCCATTGATCAAACACGAGGTTTTGGCGGTCACAATCTCTGCCGCCATTGTCACTTGTCTATGGTGGCAGAGTTTGTGACCGCCGAAACTTCATGTTTGACCGATGGACTTACTCTGCTAGTTACCCAAGAACATTTTATTCCTTTTCAACACTGTGAAAACCATATAATAATGTAGACTGTTTCAGAATAACCAAACTTGAAAACATTTATTACTCGGCAAAAAGGAAATTACAACTAATAATGATAATGATAACTTTATTGCAGTAAGATACCACTTAATGACTAGTCAGTTTGGTTCAGTTACAAAGTATTTTTTTACAAATCCACTCTTTGTGCGACAAATAGAAGTTACTTGAAGTAGTGATTAATACAGCATTAAGGAGTCAGAAGAGTAGACATACAAATTTTTCCATCTACTGATCCTGTAACAACTGTGGCACACTGGTTAGCTATGGCCCAATCTGCAGCAACAACAGGGCTGCGGTGTCCTTTTAGTTCCAATGTTCGAGAAAGATTTGAGCCTACTACCTAAAACAAAAACGTCAAAAGAATTAAAATACAAACAAGATGATATACTTTCTTTTGCAAAGCATTTTCTCATGTTAAGCCAATATGAATTAAGCATTTCATACAAGTCATGTGTAAAATTAAAATTTTCGAAGAATTTTCCTTCTTTGAGTCTTTTAAAATAAAGATTTTTTTTTTTTTTTTTCAGATTTAATTTTTAATTTAACTGTAATGAAGTCTGGTGGCAATTTTCTCACGAACATTTTTTCCCTCTCCATTTCCCACCTAATTTCAAATTTAAATTCTTTTTAACATTTTTAGAAAATTATTCATCATTTATCTTGGTAATTTAATCATATCTCTGACCCCCTTACCTACGAAAGAAAATCCTCCCCAACTAATGTGCCTGAAATAGAGTGCCAGCTTGTGGTTGTGTTTATCTTTTCCCTTCTATGCACTACTACTAACCTTTCACCAATATCTTTCACCAATACTCTCCCATTTACTCTCCCATGACTCTCTCCACCAATCTCCTCTCTTACAATTAATCCAATTTCATCACCTTAGCTGACTCTTCTTTGCATTTACGTTCTTGGCATGTTGCCTTACACAGCTAAATCAGTTACAAAGTATTTTACAAATCCATTCTTAGTTCGACAAAAACAAGTTACTCTGAATTTGCCATCAAGATCCAAGTGTGAAAATTTACCATCAATTTCTGAAAATTTTGCATTAAAATCAGTACTTAATCGAGCTGCAAAGGATTCTAAAAATACTTTGACTGTCAGCCATATTCTACCAGCTACAAAATTAGCTTCATAACACCACAAAACAGAAACAAAGGAGATCTGACTTTACCCAATAACCACAAACAAATACACAAAAATGAATATCGAAATATTTAGTAAGCACTGTTCACTGCTAACTGGATCCTGATCCAATTAAACACTTTATCTTAACTCTTTTACAACTTTTTCTTTTTTTGTGTGGCACTACTTTTCAAAATACTACAAACGCATTCGCATACTACACACCACTTCCTGTGTCGATTGTCGAAAAATGCCATCTTGATGCTGAAGAAAAATTGTTTCCTAGGCCAAATTTTGCCACTTGCCATTGTGACACCACAGTTAATTTCTGTTCTAATCATCAGTCCCAAATAGTCATGTTCACAACAATCACTGGTTGAATCCCTCCTTCAGATTTTCCAAACTGTGCCACATCTCTCAATGCTTTTTACATTGGTAGGTCACAGCCGCCGCCAAGTTTACATTTACAAAAATTCTTACATATTGCACTTTAGTCAAAGGCTCTTTTAGTGTTATGACATCTCTTAACTTACAGATGTCCTAGAATATCTGTCCACCCACAGTTGACATGATAGGCTCCTCATTAATTAACCATTTTTTCCTGTACTAAATTTAATCACTTCATCCTACAATTTGTATATTGTTGCCGTTGGTCACCAGAGGGCTTTATCTTCTCCCAAAGGTTACTGATTACTACTGTTCTTGACTGAATTAAATAGTTCTACCAAATGACAACACTGACAAATCACTTTTCTATTCATATTTATTTTTCCTTGCTCTCTATGATAACATAAGGCACCACACTTCTCGAAAGACACTAAATCACAAACATACTATTATCCTGCCATTAAAATCGCAAGGAAAAATTCTGACAATGACTAAAAACTAACTACTCGTCTCTGTCGCTTGCTTAAACAGACCCTACAGAAGATTCGGAATGATACAAAGGAAGCCGATCGATGTTTCTTGAGTGGCAACAATGCAGCCAATAATCAAAACCCCATTAAAACAGTTTCAATAAAATGATGTTCATTTACATGACAAATACACACAGATTTGCAACCCCACAAAAAATACACAAATCCACATCAACTCCCATCTTGCTAAACACAAGTCTTAAAATAAAGTTTCATAAAGCTGCTGGGTCTGAGGGCTGTTATAACATGGCACTAAAATCTACATTTTTTTTGTCATGTGGCCCCATAGTAGCAGAACATTAGATGAATTTCTGGAACACATGAATGAAATTCACCAAAACATTAGTTTCACCATGGATGTAGAGAAAAGTGGTTGCCTCCCTTTCCTCAATATCCTTATTGTGCAAAAACCAAATGTGAACTACAAGACAACACACAATGATCACTACTTGGATGCTAGCAGTTACTTTAGTTAGAGAAATTGACGATGCAGATAGCTTGGCAGAACTTCAATATCTCAGGCAATATTCAGGCAGAACGGCTATTTTAAATATCAAATGGGGAAGGCATTTTGTATCAAGGTAAGAAAACAACCAGCAGAGCAAGGAGACCCACCAAGGCTGTGAACCTATATGTGGGAGATTGTTCTGTGAAGTTAGGTATGATATTAGATCGCCACAGGATCATGAGTATCTTCTGCAATAATTCGAGATTTGGCTTCGTTCCATGAAAGACACCATAGGTTTAAGAATACCAGGGCTTTATAGTATACCAATGAATGTATAAAATTATACATTGGGCAGACCATCCATACCATTGAAACCCACTGCACAGAGTTTAAGCTCAACCTCCACCTGATACAACTAGAGAAGTCCTATGTCGCAGGACATGTTAATAACAGTGGCCATAAAATGGACTTTGAAAATGTGAAGTTGCTGTCCCAGTCCCAGTGCTTTTAGAAATCTATCAATAAAGAACCTGTCAAAATAAGACCTAGTGACAGTATCATTAAGAGACAGGACTGTCTTTGAGTGACACCTGGAAACAAATGCTTTCAATCCTCAGACACGACTGCAGCAAGTTTAAGGCTGGCAGGAAGGATGAGCAACATGATTTCAGACCAGGAAAAAGTACTACAGACTTGATCTTTGCAGCAAGAATGCTTACTGAAAAACATCTAGAAAGGGTAAGGAAATCATCACGGTCTTCCTTGATGTCGAAAAGGCCTATGTTAGCATTGCAAGATAAGAAATTTGGGATTGTCTAGAATGAAGAAAGGTACCAGCATTCTTAATCAACAAGATTAAAATTGTTGTATGAAAGACAATAGCCTGTGTGGAAATAGGCAACGGAGAGAGCAAGTGGTTTGAGACAAGAAGAGGAGTACAACAGGGCAGTGCTCTGTCACCCTACTCTTCATTGCTGTGATGGATGACATCCTGAACAAATTCAAAGACGTGTATGGAAAAGAAACAAAAGCCCTAGTCTTTGCTGATGATGTCACGATTTGGGGTGAAAGTGCAAAAGAGGTGCAAGAGAAGCTGGAGGCTTGGAGCAAGCTGTTTGAGGAGTATGGACTGAAAATCAGCCAGAGTAAGACGGTGGTCATGGCAACAGATACAGGGACTTCCAACGTAAATATTTACCTTAACAACCAACAACTACAAAATGTTGACCAATTCGAATATCTTGGCAGTACTCTGAGCAAAGACAACACCAGTAGACATGAGATTACACACAGAAATAATAATGCAGCAGTCTTTTATAAACATAGACGACCCGTGCGAAAATTTCGCGAATAAAATGCTATGAATAGTGAGGTTGAATATAATGTCACCACGTTCAGTCATTACTCTTCATACTCCTACTTCATTTATCGAATTTGGGTTAGAAATCCAGGGAGATAAATGGCTCGAAACACAAAAAACGTATTTTAGAAATATTGACATTTTTGCGCTTTATGGGTCGAATTACGAAAAATTCCTTTCTCAGAATATAATGTTACCACGGCGGAAACCTTAGTCTTTAATACGATATGTCATTTATCTATATCGATTAGATATCGAGGGAAATATAAGGCTCGTGACACAAAAATACGTTGTAGAACAATTTATACTTTTTCCCTTTAATAGTTGAATTCCAAACACTTCTTTCTTAAAATATGATGTCAGCAAAGCTGAAACATTATTCCTCACAATCGTACTTGATTTATCGATTATGGATAGATATCAAGGGAGATAAATGGCTCGAGACACAAAAAACGCATTTTAGAAAAATTGACTTTTTTGCCTTTTATGGGTCGAATTACGAAAAATTCCTTCCCTAAAATATAATATTACCACGTCGGAGATCTTATTCTTTAATATGATACCTCATTTATCTATATCGGTTAGATATCAAGGGAGATAAATCACTCGTGACACAAAAATCGGTTATAGAAAAATTTATACTTTTTTCCTTTAACGGTTGAATTCCAAAAACATTCTTTCTTAAAATATGATTTCACAAAGCTGATACATTACTCCTTATATTCCTACTTCATTTATCGATTTTGGTTAGATATCCAGGGAGATAAATGGCTCGAGATACAAAAAACGCATTTTAGAAAAATTGACATTTTTGCCTTTTAAGGGTCGAATTACTAAAAATTCCTTTGTTAAAATAAAATGTTACCACGACAGAGACCTTATTCTTTATTATGATACCTCATTTATCTATATCGGTTAGATATCAAGGGAGATAAATCACTCGTGACACAAAAATCGGTTATAGAAAAATTTATACTTTTTTCCTTTAATGGTTGAATTCCAAAAACATTCTTTCTTAAAATATGATTTCACAAAGCTGATACATTACTCCTTATATTCCTACTTCATTTATCGATTTTGGTTAGATATCCAGGGAGATAAATGGCTCGAGATACAAAAAAACGCAATTTAGAAAAATTGACATTTTTGCCTTTTAAGGGTCGAATTACGAAAAATTCCTTTGTTAAAATATAATGTTACCACGGCGGAGACCTTATTCTTTAATATGATACCTTATTTATCTATATCGGTTAGATATCAAGGGAGATAAATCACCCGTGACACAAAAATCGGTAATAGAAAAATTTATACTTTTTTCCTTTAATGGTTGAATTCCAAACACATTCTTTCTTAAAATATGATGTCACAAAGCTGAGATATTACTCCTCATAATCCTACCGCATTTATCGATTTTGGTTAGATATCCAGGGAGATAAATGGCTCGAGATACAAAAAACGCATTTTAGAAAAAGTGTCATTTTTGCCCTTTAAGGGTCGAATTACGAAAAATTCCTTTCTTAAAATATAATGTTACCATGGCGGAGACCTTATTCTTTATTATGATACCTCATTTATCTATATCGGTTAGATATTAAGGGAGATAAATCGCTCGTGACACAAAAACGCATTGCAAAAATATTGATACTTTTGCCCTTTAAGGGTCGAATTCCGAAAACTTTCTGGCTTAATATATGACGCCACTAAAACGGAGATCTTAATCTTTAAAACGATACTTCATAAAACGGTTTCAGATAGGTATCCAGGGAGATAACTGACTCGTAACACAGAAAACAGCATTTTAGAAAAATTTACATTTTTGCCCTTTAAGGGTCGAATTCCGAAAACTTTCTTGCTTAAAATACAATTTAACCAAAGTGGAGACCATAAGCTTTAAAATGACACCTCATTCATTGATTTCGGTTAAGGGTGATGGAAGATATAGGCTTGTGACAAAAAAATACCTTATAGAAATAATATATATGATGCGATAACTCTGTTGTGGGACAACAAAGTTCCCAGAAAGTGTAAACATACACTACTCAAAACCTATTACACCCCCATACCGACTTATGCACTAAAAATGTGTACACTGTCCAGAAGAGACAATAGTAAGACTTCAAGCCTTTGAAATGAAGTATTTGCTTACCATGCTTCAGAGAAGATGAAAGAACAACGTGAGAAATGAAATCAATTGTACAGAGGCCGGTAAAAACAACAGTGTGGGAAAATCCTTGCAGCATTTTCACCTGAGGTGGTATGGAAATGTCCAAAGGATGGAAGAAGAAAGAAGAATAAGGCCTACATTAATATGCCAATCCAAGGTAAAAGATGTGTGGGAAGGCCCAAAAAGAAATGTATACACCAAATCAAGAATGATATAGAAGACTTGGGGCTTGATTGGAAGACTGTTCATGAATATCAACTATTTATGGATAGGAAGAAGTGGAGAGTGCTCGTGACCAGCACCCAGGAGACTGGAGCTGGGGAATGATGATGATGAAGATTAGGAGGAGGAGGAGGTGGAGGAAGCAAGCATGAATGAGCAGCACAGATCAAAGGAGCAGACTTGTATAAAGACACGACACGTATTGGCTGGCTGCTGTATGGTGGAGAAGACAGTGATGGCATAGAATGAGCCAATGTGCCCGCTAACTGAAAGCGTACTTCTGGATTTCTAGAACAGCAGGTACCTGATGAAGATGGCAGAAAATGTTGCTGGAACATTGTTTTTTATCACACCATCAAGCTGCAAAACCATGAAGACTATGATGCAATAAATGAGTAGTTCAAAAAGGGTTCTGTTTTTCATTTGGTAGGTACAGAACCATAAAAAAATGTTACAAAATAATGGAATAAATAATTCATTGTGTCTATAAGAATGTCAAAGGAATGGTAAAGACTTTGAAAGTTTCTAACTTTTAATCTACAAGAATCTTTACTCAAAGTTGTCCAAGATATAGGAAGTGCACTGAAGAACTTAAAGAAAAAGAATGGAAATAGACATTTTTATAGCATTTCAATACCACTTGTTACCAAAATTTAGCAGACAGTGTAAATAAGAAAATTGATAGAATAACCTGGACAAATGTGTGAATCCATCCATGTGCAATTAAGGTATTATTATTAATTTAATTGCGATGAAGCACACGCTTCAATGGAAATTTGCTTAGTCATATAATAACCCATTTTTTATCATCTTATATAATTTGATTGTTGATTTCCTCCACCATGCACTTTTACGATTTACGAATTTTAATTTTAAATTCCTTAAGCATATGTGTTAAATTATTAATGACTTCACTTTGTAATTTCTTCCAATCCCAGACACCCTTACCCACACAAGAAAATTTTTTCACTCCCTTATGCTTACAATTGAGTGCCAGCTTGTAGACATGGCCATTTCTTCCCTTCCAAGCACTATTCCTATTGACCAATATCCTTCCAAGCCTTATCACCAACATATGCATTGTACATTTCCAGCACTCTCTTCAACCTCCTCCTGTCTTCCAGTGACTCCCAATCCAGCTCCTTTATCATTTCAGTTACTGACTGGAACTTGCGATAATTTCGACAAACAAATCTAGCTGCTCTCCTTTGCATGCATGAACTTAACAAAATTGGATTTGGTAGTGTTAACATAGAAATAGATATTTGCATTAGTGAGACTTAGACCACTGGCATCGGATAGTTTAGGTATGGAAAAAGAGACAAAGACAATTTGTAATGTTCCTCTAGGATTTTAATTGCTTATTAGGGTCTAATGAAATGTTTTGAAGTAATTTTAGTAAACACAGCATTTTTCTATGAAAGTTATGCAAATTTTCCCCAATCTACAATAGAGGACAAGGGATGTGATGCTGTAAAATAGAAAGTGGTTATTTCAGCTTGTTTAAAGACAGTAAAGATGAACATTGAAAAGGAAAAATTTGGAATGATTGTGATAGTTAAAAGATGAGGACTATTTTGATATAAAGATTTTGGTATAATTAATAATTCTTCAGTTAAGAGGATTTACGGAAAAAGAAAGATAGGTAATTGGGAGAACCAAAGAATTATTAAAATAATAAGGGTTTATGGAAAGAGAAAAATTTTAAGGAAGAAATTTAATGTTTTAAAGTATTTTATCAAAGTGATGAGGTCAACAGCTGTAAAGGGATATAACTGTGAAAATATCACACCAAAAAAGATAAAAGAAAAAAAATTAAATAAGTATGGTGCTACACTTTCAGTAAATTTAAAAAATAAAAGAACTTAAGAATTTTATAGTTTCTTAAGACACATTAAGTAGGATTTGAAGATAGAGGGAAGCAGTCACGAGGCTAATAGATCCAGTATATTCCAGTTAGAATCTACTTAATTCCGAGTTTTTTTTTTTTTTTGGCTGATGCAGATCAAATGATCTTGCTTATAAAAAGATGGAATTTGACCAAAATTTTTCAAGTTTGGTTTCTGGCAGAAAGACAGTAACAAAGGAATTGAATGTATGTCTGATGAGACAATAATTATTTTGATTTTGCTGGGTAACAGCAAGGAAATTATGTTAATGATTACTGGTTTTACAGGGTAAGCCACGTTGTTTATTTTATAATCTGAGCTTTCAACTGCTATACTACAGCCTTCATCGGAGATGCAATGTTTGTTTGTTTATGTAGCAAAGTGTCAAGTGTCACAGAGTAAAATGCCACTGTCCTAATTAAAGTTGTTATTTTTATTTAAAATTTCCACTCCTTCCTTCATTCATTGAGACCACCACTGATCCTCTCTCCACAGCAGTCTTGTTACTTCAAATTTTATTTCGTGTTGATGGCATGGTGAGTCACTGTGAATTTGTTGCTGTTGTTATTTTTACAGTGGTGGATATGCTCTTCAAGTCTCTCTGCCACAGTGCCACCTCTCTCGCCAATGTAAACGCCACTACAGCTAAAGGGAATTTCACATGTTTATAAGTTCTCCATGTTATGCAAATGTATATATAGAATCCTTGACATTTTGTTACGTTCGTGCGATTGTCATTTTGGATTATGTTTGTTGCTAAGACCAACTGAGTTGCTTCGGGATTACTATGTAAGATTAAATAATATTTCCACAAAGGATTATGCAAACTATTATGAAGTCCAATATTAATTTGATTTATGTTCGGTTTCTGCTGGTGTTGGAGGTCATTGTAAGATATATGAAGCTGAATCAAAGTTATATTAAGTGAGAAGAAACGTTAACTCATTTTAAAAAATTAGAAGAGTTCGACAAGAAATGAAATAAGTGAGGAACTATGATCAAAACTAATACAACCCACCACTTGGTTGTAATTGGTCTTTTGCCTTGATTAATTAGGAACCAAGCTTGCAGTGAGCCTTGTAACTGTTCATACCTCCACAAACTTTAAGAATTTTCCAATGCAGTCTATGACACTTTGTACATATGGAAGACAGGCGAATTTCATAGGTACATTAGTATCGTGGGCTAAGTTTTCTTTCATGGATTTGTTAGTTCTTAAAACCCCTCTGATGTCAGATTCATGGTAGCCATTGGCCTGGAATATTCTTACATCAGATGTCACGTGACACATACTGTTCTTGCTCTAGATTCAATGATGTTAGTATGCTCCTCTTCAATGCCGGACGATGGTACGACATGGCATGCAGATCTCTGTTAGTGTATGTCATTTTGTACGACTCAAACATGCATCATCGGGCTTTTGAACTAGGATATCGAGGAATGGTATTTGTCCATTTTCTTACACTTGCACGGTGAATTGTATTCTCGGTTGGGCACTCTCAGATGGTGTATGAACTCCCTCGGATTCTCCATGGAAGTGTAAAATAAACAATGCAGCTTAACCTGTAAAACCAGTAATCATTAACAAAGATTGCTGAGGAAGCCTGAAAAATCAAGGAAATTATCGTATAAACGGGATATGTTGAGTGGGTGGCAAAAGGTAGTAATTTGACAGAAAAGGCAGCCAGATATGAACTTACTTTTGTTCAGGAATAGTTAAGTTTAATCAGTTGTCTGGCCGACAATATATAATATTGTAATTGCTACGGCATCCTCCAAGTTACTATTATCACCCAATATGTAATGAGTATGATGCTTGCATCAACCATATTAAAAGGGTATTATAAGAAGTGTTACTAAAAAGTCCAACATAGAGTAGAAATCCATGATGATAAAAAAAGTAAGTTAAATTAAGATACAATGCATCAATAATAAAGAAGAATGGAGGTAACAATCCTATCACAAAACATATATGAAGACAGGGGGGCAGAAAGAAACACTTAAAGATGAACATGTTTTACAATATTTCCGTATGAATTTTATTCATGTAGAACGATGAAACTAGAGATTGTAATGCAGTAAAGCAGGATCACACAATTCCATGGAATTCCACATCGTCTCAGAACCTGGCAGACCCCACACAAATTTACATGGATCCATGATTAATAAAATCTTGCATCTCCACTTTCCTGCCTGTCTCGTACTGACAAGTTGCAATGTTCCACTTGCCCATGCTTGTGAAGTTGACATATGACTTGTGTAAAAAAAAAAAGGGGGGTTTGTTTTTGTAGTCCATCATGATTTGTAAGTATATTGATTAACTTTTATGCATTTATAGGAATTACCATTTATTTGAATTATATTGCCTTTTTAGTACAAGTTTCTAACTTTTTACTATGGTTATAGTAATCCAAGTAATAATACTCATCTATATATAATAATGTTACAATATTATAAGCTCTAAAATTTTTGAATCAATCAATATATTAATGTATTATGATTATTTAGTATGATAAATCTGATATGAATGAAATATCATTTGAATCAATTTAACATACTTGTATTAATATATTATAATGTCTGCTTGTATGGGAGTTTTTGTTAAGTCGCACACCATGTTTTAACAACCCTCAAACCTGAACTTTAAACAGAATTGTATTTTATGAAGCATTTGTAGCAAGCTAGAGTTTGATTGAATATTATTTTTGTAATGTTTGTCTTGCAATTTACTGTAAATCGTGTAAATGGACTTTCGTTTTATGAAAAGAAATTATGTAAATATCATTTAATACGAGGCGTATTCCAAAAGTAAGGTCCGTTTGATCATAATAAAAACATCGTTCAGGATACAAGGTTTTTATTAACGTCAGTATGTAACTACATATCTAGTTCACTTTTCCACATAATCGCCGTTCATATCTATACACTTTCTGTAACGCTGTAC
>JARYHS010010615.1:0-20163 GCA_031002005.1 Vandiemenella viatica | reverse complement strand
ATAGTCAGGGAAGTATAGACTTACTTACACCGAAACGAAAAATCGAGAAGGGAATGATCCCCCGTGCTATACCAGTGAAGATAAAAGGTTAGTTGAAATGCAAAGGAAGATACGTGCACGTTCAAGAAGGACGACGCATAGCAGTGGTTTAGAGAAACTAGATGAGACAGGAGGACATGTTAAGAGTGCGATGCGCGAGGCCTTTAATGACTTTCGTTGCAATTCACTTTCCAAAAGCCTCAAGAAAAACCCAAAGAAAATTTGGTCGTATATGAAAAACGTTAATGATAGTGACAAAAATATGCCAGTTCTACTACAAGACGGTCGGGAAGATGATGGCAGCCGCGACAACGCTACCGTATTTAACACTGGATTTAAAAATTCTTTCACTGACGAAAATATGGAAAACATGGAAAATATTACCGCATTTACTGGCGGGTAGTATTTGAGATAGATTCTGTAGAAATTGATAGTGTAGGTATTATAAAGCAATTAAAGTGGGTGAAAGCGTCTGGTCCTGATGGTATACCAGTGAGAGTGTTTTCAGAATACATGGATGAAATACAACCATTTCTGTTAGAAATATTCCGAAAACCTTTAGATGAGAGATAAGTACTTTCTGATTGGAAAATAGCTCAGGTGATTCCTGTTTTCAAGAAAGGAGATCGGAGAGATCCTAGGAATAATCGACCCATATCTCTAACATCTGTTTGCAGTAGAATTCTGGAGCATGTCATTTGCTCTAACATTCTGAAGTTTCTTAATGAAAACGAGTTACTTATACCGTACCAACACAATTGACGGAAGAACAGAGCGTGTGCAAAACAATTGGCCCTATTTTCGCATAACGTAATAAACGTTATCGTAGCAGGTTCACAAGTCGATGCAATTTTCTTGGATTTTCAGGAAGCTTTTGACTCTGTACCACAATATTGACTTTTAGCGAAGACTTGACCGCACGGTATATAGGATCAGATTTGAGAATGGATACGCGATTGTCTAACTGGTCGGTCACAGTATTTATAGGTTTACGCCTCGTCGACTTTGAGGTCATAAGAGGCGGGATGGGACCGGAGACAAGAAACGGGAAGGAAGTCAGCCAGGCCTTTTGAAGGAAGCATCACGGAATTCGCCTGGAATCGTTTGGGGAAACCATGGAAAACCCTAATCTGGATGCCCGTACGGGAATTCGAACCGGCGTCTTCCCGAATGCGAGGCCAGAGCGCTAACCGCTCACCCCCCACGCTCGGTCTACGTTAGACGTTGTTTTGGACGTTCCTCAAGGAAGTTTAATAGGAACACTTTTTTTCCTAAATTTATAAACGATCTAGGTGACGACGTTAATTGTAGGTTGCGATTGTTTGCTGACGATGCACTTATCTTTAGGAAAGCGAGGTGCTCTGAAAGTTACTTAGAAATTCAGCACGATCTGGATGTTATTTCGGATTTGTGCTATAAATGGTAGCTTACACTTAACTGCAAAGGCAATGCAAATAAGTAACAAAAAGAATCTGTTTGTTCACGAGTAAAACATTAACAATTCAGCTGTTAACACGGTTGATTTCCTGAAGTATCTGGCCCTAATAGTTCAAATCAACATGAAATGGGGCACATAACTTCCGTCGTACGCAAAGCTATTTCTAGATTACGATTCATAGGTCGTAATTTAGTAATTTTAATGCTTATACAAAGGAAATGGCGTACAAAACACTGGCGCGTCCGCATTTGGATTACTGTTGTAGAGTTTGGGATCATTATCGCAGGGGATTGATTGAAAACGTTAGAGAAAGTACAGAGGAGAGCCGTTCGATTCGTGACTGCTAGCTACAGTATTTACGAAAGTGTCACAGAACTGATACATAAATTGGGATGGGATTGTTTGGCGATTTCATTTTCGTTTGATTTTATTAGGGAATATGGGAAATTCTTTAGTTTATGTGTGCAATGAAATACTTCTTCCGCCAACCTATTTAGGACTCAATGAAAGGAGGGATAAGATTAGAGAAAGAAGATACCGTACTGATGCTTTTATGTATTCTTTCATTCCTCGTTCTCTTCGGGAATGGAATGGACAGGACTGGGATTGGTGCATAGCCACAATATTTGTGAATCGCCGAGTATTGATGTAGATGTAGAACTAGCCATTTATCTCCCATACAAGAATAAGTATACATCCTTCGGGAAGTTTCCAAGAATGAACATATCAGAAACTTAAAACTCACTTTTACCGCTCCAAGAGTTAGCTGCTGTTTGCAAAATGTAACAGCGATGAAGATAGTGTAGATTGTTAGTAGCTGACTGTCTAGGCTAAGACTATAAAAAACTAAGGGTATTAAAGTATTTCGAGTTTAGTGAATTATGATGGAAACAAGTTTTGACAGTAAATTTAAAGTGCATGATAGTATTGAAGAACCGAATATTGTTAAAATTCTTAAATAGAAAACGCGAGATCTCGAAAAGCTAAAGAACAGTTAGTCTAGGAAATTCTCTCATCGGGGTTCGATATCTAGCACGGTCTGAAAGTCAGGTTTCCTAACGTTTCCCTGAATCACTGGAGACGATTGCTGGAATTATTCCTGTGCACTACATTCGTCCTCGTTTTAGAGGGTTTATATATATATATAAGTCTAAATATTGAACCTGGTGGGTAAATTTTTAACGTTTGGGACTGTCATACGGGAGATCGCCTGTTTTCTTTCTCAGTGCATTCCATTCGACTTCTTTTCAGAGTTATTTCTTGTATGCCGGTCTAAATATTTAGCATGGTGGGTTAGTTTTTAAAGGACTGTAATGATTTATATCTAAGAGACGAGTCATTCTACAAATTTTATCCGATAATGTTTTATATGCGTGCTGCGGTATCTCCTAAGATCACTACGAAAGAATTTACCACGGTGAATCGTATTCATGCTTATTCTAACAGTTTAAACCTTAGCTGTGCAACTGTAAAGACAGTGATTCTGTTATTATCATCAGAAACCTGCATCGGGCATTGAAAGCTAAGAGATTCATACTTGTACAGCACCGAAACTGGTGGGTGAGCAGTAAGCTTTGGACCTAACATTCGCGAGGATGGGTTTCGATATCCGGCAAGGTCTTACAACTGGACTTTCTATCTCTGGTATCCCGTCCTGACATTGCGGCAGGCGACATGGAAATCGACATAGTATAGACGGCGCTGGCATCAGCGCAACCAGCGCCACCGCAGCACAGTTTCCGCCACGGCCAATCAGAGCCGACCCGGCTCGGATATAAATAAGCCAGCGCAGCTCCATTCATCCAGTTCGGTGTTCGCTGCGCTTCCGGTCGCGTCTCCGTTAACTGTGCTTCGTCTCTTGGACTCTCTACAGTGTTTCGTCTCGGCTACGTCTACGGTACTCGCTCTTGGACTCAGTGAATCGCTTTCGGACTCGTGACTGTGCTTATCCTCGGTGACGTTCGGTACGCTCTCTTCGGACTCTGTAAACCTCACGTCGGATACAATCAGTGCGCGTCTTTGGATTCCGTTCGGCCTGCTCTTTGGACTTGTTCGGGTTCTTCGTGACCATCTCCTGCGGACCGCCCCATCGCCGTTCAACTACGGCCGCCGTACGGACATAGCACTATCGCTACCCAAAATTATTCCAGGCGAATGCTGGTGGGAAAATTTTAGCGAATTCCATTCGCTTTCGATTTAGAATTATTTCTAGTATGCCGGTCTAAATATCGAGTCTTGCAGGCGAGTATTTAACGTTCGGGTCTGACATATGGGAAATGAAGGGTTCGATACTAGGTCCGTAAGTTCATTTGCATCTGTTGAAGTAGTACTTTATACACAAATAGAAGTTTATAGCCTAGAGTCACTGCAAAGACTTCGACGACGAAAAAACACGTCTAGTTGTGTTTGTGCCGGTAGGAATGGATGGGTTTTTATTCGTAGTCATTTGAGACAATTTTTCATGTATTTCTGGCCGGGAGTCCTCGAATAGTTATATATCTTCAAACGTAACAGTTTAGATTTGTCGCGCAATCCGTTCATGTTGTGGCTACCAAATCTACAGTTTTGCGTTTCGGTATGGGCAGAGAGGCCCTTACTCATGTTCGTTATTGTAAGCAGGTGATCTCATCTTCACTGTTCGGCTGGCAGCCTGTCAAACGCGTGAAAATTCTCTCACATTTCTCTGATGGTCGCAATAAATGGGTTTTCGACGAATACACCGAAGATAACGTCCACTAACTTGTAGATGATGTCTTATCATTCGTAAAATTTTTCATCATTGCCAGTGTACGAGTCTAAACGGATATCGTGCACAACCAACAAAGCGCACATAGTGAACAATGTGATTTGGGCAGTTCGTACCCCTATACATGTGCCAGAAGGCAGCACAGAGAACAGTTAGTGGGAAAATGGAAGAATGCATACTTCCTGCAGAAACAGCGGTTACAGGTGCATGTTGATAGGGATTGGTACTTATCTAAAGGTTTCTCTAGAACAAGATAGGAAAGTCGTCAAGCACAAATTCTGAAAATATATACCTTTAGAACTTAAAGAAAATTGACAACTTGTACATGCACAGACCAGTATTCAGGATCATGGAAATATATGTGGTCTCACGACAATAGACAGAAGTTCCACAGTTTCTTGAATTTGCAGTCAGATCCTCGTTCTTATAATGCTTCCTTCATATTTTGACGAGGTGTGTAGCAGGCATTCTCCTGTAGTGATTTCAAGAAACCACGAAAAAATTGAACACTGGAAGGTTGGACGAGAAATCGAAGCTGCATCTTAACCAATGTGAGGCCAGAGTGTTACCACTCGCCCACCAGACTCGGTACCCTATCATCGTCAATCCTCATACGCATCCCTCCCCTCCTTGTAATCAATACCCCCAATAATATCAACTAGCTCAACGTTTCACCAAAAACTGTAATTGATAACCAGTTGTAACTGATACCTCCTACAAACTCAAACAGGTTCACACTTCACTGCACATTGAAATTGATAGCCCGGGCAGGTATTTCGTTGTAATCGATACCCCAAATAAGCCCATGCACATTGTAATCAATACCCTCCGTAGGTTGAAACCTATTGTAATATATACCCTGCTCACGACCTATAAATTGATACCCCGCGCAGATGTTTAGGCATAGTGTCCCAACGGACCTGGCGTCAGTCTGCAGGTATACCTAGTCAAGTAACGTTGTTCTCGTCAGTGTATCAGCTAAACTCTGGTGATTCAAAACGTTTGACGATAGGTTTATCGCCTAAGCACGATTTTGAACCTGTTGTAGTGCTCGAAAAAGTGGGGCACAACAAAATTATACAAACGTATGACTAATCCCAGCATAGGTCGTAGCGCCCAGACTGAAGTTCCCCTCGGCGAGCACACCGTGTCCTGCTGTTGCCAGAGTGAAAATAGTATGTTTTTACCTAAATAATGATCCTATTAGCGTTGTCTTATTCACCAATTCGTTTTGGAGGAACCTCATTAGCCCGCAGCGAGCAGTGTCCAGCGCCTTGATCGTTAACAAGTAATGGGCTAACTAGTTGGGAGATACTTCATAGAGTTTGTAGACATTTTAGTTAATAAAGTGGTATGTGACTACCATATGGCTACAGTGCAAATATTGGTTAATATGCATATTAATAATGTTTGTGAAGCTCAAGAGACACCCAGTTCATCATTGGACTATACGCTACTAAGACAAGAACTTATTGCGTATAAAATTTACTAGTATCTGATGAGGTTAATGAAATAGAACTTATTGTAATACTAGGAGGTCTGGTAGCCCAGCGGTTAGACGCTTGGCACCGCTTGTTTGTTTTTCCGCTCGCGGGTTCAAATATCACGGTGAGCAGGAATTTTTAAGAATTATGTTTGATTACATAAGCTACACCAGTATATTCCGTGGTTCTGATTCAGTATTAAACTCTAGTCCCCTTAGGAAAGGAATTGGCTTCCCTGCCTCTGAAACAATAGCTTAGTACTGTTCATCGCCTTCGAGAAGATTCGACAAAACCTTCGGGTTGTCGACTATGTTAGAATTTAATTTTTGAAGTGAAAGCAACTTTATGAGCGTTGGGTGGTTTTTTAACGGTAAAAATTCTATGGGTTCGTGTCACTGACACGCTAATCTATACTTATAATAAAACTGCAACGGGGCGAAATCTGTACATTTAATGGATTTTAAGTTAAATTGGAGGAAGCATACTAATGATATAGCATTGTCTGTCTGTATGTATCTCTGTTAAAGCATTACGCTGAAATTACCAAATGGATTTGAATGAAACTTGGTATAACTATAACAGACACCGTGGATTTACATTTAGAATAATTTTTTTCCCGAAAAAATGATAAGGTTTCCGTGGGATATGTTGATATAATTTAAGTATTCTTGAAAGCTCATCACGCTGAATGGATATGATTTCAGCGTGACGTAATTATAACCGATACTATGCCATTCAGAATATGTTTTAACCCGAAAAAGAGTAGGATTCCCGTTGCATGCATGATGAAAGTTATGTATGCTTTAAAGCACATTACGCTAAAACTACTGAATGAATTTCAATACAACTTGGCATAATAATAGTGGATACCATGGATTAGTATATAGAATACTTTTTATCCCGAAAATCGATAATGTTCACGAGAGAAGTGATGATAATTTTGTTTCCTTGAAGCGCATCAAGCTGAAACAACCGGATGAATTTATATGAAACTTGACACAGTCATAACTGATATTAGGGATTAAAATAATTTTTATCCCGAAAAACACCAAGGTTCCTGTTGTAAAGTTGATGGTATTTGCGTTATAAATGAAGTTTGTAATGCTATGCAATTCGAACAACGTGCTAAGAATAGAATGCGCGTGGCGGGTATATTACAGAGTGAGCTCTAACTTTCATGGGTGCGACACGCTATATACTCACGCGTACACATGATGCATTCTCTTACCTGAGAAAATCTGGGCACGCAGTCATATTAATTAAGTTTACCACCAATCCGAGGTGGACAGAGATAACAAAAGAACTTTTTCAAGGACAAGCTATCCACTATAGCCACGATATTGTTGCTATATTATTTCAACTGAATATCTAACTGATGAGAATGTATTTGCTGCGTCACTTTTGATATATGTAAAGTGCGAATATGCTGGTCAAGCAAACGATAACAGGTGAGAATGGTTATCTATCATTACTTCCATATTTACTTTTGCACGGTGGTTTCACTGCTCAAATTAGACTGTGTGCTCAACAGGTCGTTGTGGATATCAGATGGGTAGCACCTTACTCCCCACCGCTATAAAAATCTTTTGGAGCTCACATAAACGTCGAAATGTGTAACAGTGTTCAGTCAGTCAAGTACACATGCCAATATGTTAACAAAGGTAGCGACCAAGCAACCATTGCAGTAATTATGTGGTGGGTGCCTTGGTGGGCAAACCACGTTACAATTATCTTTCATACCTTTATGATTAATAATTGTGGATTTTTAATTTTAATTTATATGAAGGATTGGAAATTTATTAATTTAGCAAGAATCTCGACGTTGGTTGGAATTTAGGAAAAATTGTCACAATATGACATTTATTTCTTATCACTGGCGATTACAAGTCTGAGCGAATTTACCGTTAACATTAACACAAATTGGCAAAATCATAAAAGCAACGCTCAGAGTTACAATTAGCCGTCATGGGCAAGCAAACAATTGTATATTTACTTTTAAATATCTCAGAATCAAAATGCAAGAAATAATGACAACTGGAAACAATGAAAAATACAAGTTATGACTACCTCAGACAAAGGCATCATAATACTGTGACTTTACAGTTAAAAAGAAAATCATGGGCGCCAGAATGAACAATATATCATTCGAAAATAACTAGTTCTGGCAAATTATGCCGCTAGCTCAGGGGTTTTTACAATTACAAAGTGAGAACATGGACCTATCCTCTCAAAGTCGCTTACGGGTTCTGTTTCACGGAATGCACAATCAGATGGCTTGGTCGTAATAAATTACCATTGTAGTCCTGCGTCTGATGTCTGCGGTGACTGTAGCGGACCCACGATATGTGAGATTATCTCACAAGTCGGCTATAGGCATCTCTGGTCTGGCAATGCGCATCATCGCATTACCGGCTGTGTTGCGGTGATGACCTTGCTCCAGCAAGGCAAGCTGCGGTTAGCGAAAGAAGTCAACTTTCCAAGTCAACCTCAGACTGGTGCGATCGAAGTTAGAATGTAGCAAGTCGAATGTAGAATCTAGAATGTCCAGCTCCTCGCTCTTCGGTCCACGAGGAAACTTCTTGCTCCGCCCATTTGTAGTCTCGAAGCTCACATACAACAAAAATTCCCAGGATTTTGAGTTATACGCTCATTTTGATTGGACCTTCAGGTCGGCACCTAATGTCACGTGATATCCTCGATATGTGATTTGGCCAAAGAATCCAACAGAGGTCGGACATATTCGGCTAAGTTCGCCGGGGCGAGAGAACATTCGGGTTTCGGACGGCAGGCTTTTCCCGCTCGGTGAGTGACCCATCCCCAGGGAGCAGTGTGTGTGGTCTGGCAAATCCCAAATCTGCGACGTCCTGTCGCCATGGCTCGGAAAGACCAAGATTAGCTTCTAGCCTACATAGCTCAATAACTCTTTAATATTCGCTTTGCTACGATACACTGTATAAGTTCACCATTTCATTACAGTCCTCACTTGGAATCTTGCGTACTTTATAAAATTACAACAAAAATCTATTCACGTGGTCGCCCAAGATTTATGTAAATTACTCTTATATTATTACATATATAATAAAAATGCACCTTGTAACGTGGCGACAGCGCGGCTCGTTACAATATGGCCGGCCGTTGGTGAAAAATGAAATTATGGTACAATAATTTTATTTTTAACTACCTAATTCTATCTCCATTGTGACTCAACAAAAACTTAAGCATTTTTATAATTACATTAATTTTAAATGTGATTCCAATAACCATCGGTATTCCTGCCTTGTAAGGTGAATATATAACGGGAGCATATGTCCTTTTTGGCCGTCTTACAATTCTTTACAAACAGAAGCACGTGAATTCAGGTAGCCTTCCCAAATACAAAGTTATATTAAACACAATACTAAAATATACATGAAAAGAAATTATTTACATACATGTTTAAATAATAATAATCTTGAAAATATCTTGTATCAAATCTTATCATTAAATCACTAAAATGAAACACATTAATAAAACAAAACATTTTGAGACCACTTATGCAGAAAGTGGTGGAACTATACATTGTATTTACAATTTAGCGTGATGTTTTACTCATGTGCATAAAAATAATTCTGGCTTCAACAAACATCCATAAAGATGCTAGAGGTGAGCGTAAAATATCTCATTACATTGCGCGGTTTTAATCTCAAAACAACGGAATAGTTTAGTCGGATTCGGTGACGTGATTTGTGTCATGACCGACGTTAATTCAAGAAGTAGTTCAGAGAGAAGATGTGTTCGTGTTCATGATCAAATATTACCAACGGTAATCTTAGATTTTAATGACGCGGCATTCACTTATAATTCTACGCGGTGTGGAATGAACGAATTAAGTACATGTTTTCGTGTGTTACGTAAATTATGAACCTTACTGGTTGAATGTTAGGTGGTCTCCTAATTAGTCTTTCATTGGTCGACATCTCTAACTTTTAATAAACCATCTGTGAAGTGATTGCGAATTTCATGGCGAAAGGAAACTGTATCTGCTCATGGGTATATGTAATGGAATTTCTATAAAATTTACCATTCCCCTATGAGAAATTATACACATTATGCGGTTTGACGTGAACTTTCATCATCGTCAACCAAAGTCGCTGTAGCATCTTTGGCGTACAAGCGGACCCAAAATATCCATTCGGCACACAAATTGAAAGGATAATGATAGCGTAACTATCATTCCTTGGTAATATTACGATTCCTTCACAACGGGTCTATTGATGACTCGAGATTATCTCGACATTCAAAGAATATAATATTTCTTTTTATTTAGGAGTTGTTATAATCCTCTTAACACGTCCGTCTACTCCACGTTTTAAGCCGAAATCCATCCCAGTTAGCGAATATTTTCTTTTGAACACTTATTCTTCTTTAGCTTGTATGAAAAAGGTGGTAAGCTTTGTGCATTGAACGGTCTGATCTCAGGTTTTCCGTTTGCCAATACAAAGCAATTTTGAGATTTCACGCTAGCAGAATACTATGAATTTATCTAAAGAGAAAAATATAAATCTTGCAATTATTATTTTCGTTGAGTGCACACAATTCTGAGCTACCTGTATGCTGTCCAACAATAGTTTTAATCTAATTTGGAATACTATACAATTTACAGTAAGGTCACGCAAAATACCGCTAGAACCAGGCGTGAAACTTTTGTTTTCTTTCCCATTCATTCTTGGGTATGCGCTACCTGCCAGAATTCTAGGAACCTGCCGGTTGAGTTCAGCCGTCTACCCGCGCTAATGATCTAAGCCGTTCGAGGGTAGCTGTCCCCAGCTCTTTCGAAACCGTTACTTTGTATGAAACGGCTTTAAGTTTCCGGGCGTTATGAGGCCCGATCTCGGTTTGTCCGTACGTCAACAAATAACAATTCTTCGAGATCACTCTGGCCACCAAATAAGGCCAGAAATATAGCAGGAAAAACGTCGATATCACCAATAATCTTATTGTTCACGTCTTCACCATCTGTGCATTTATCATATACAAAATTCCTTTTCAATTGAAGTTAGCATCAAATATAATTACCTTAACTTGCAAAGTTAGCTGAATTATTGAATATATCCCGTAAATAAAGTTTTTCCCTTTAGCCTTTATAAATGCAGTCGCCTTTAACTTTTTGCTCTTCGACCTCGCTCTATCGTTAGCAAAATAACAGCAAGGTATTGTGAAAGCTATCCTGTGTATCTGTAATCCTTCGATTATGATTCCTAATTTCTGTGATGACTAATACAATTTGAACAAATCTTTCTGGCAAGGTTTCGTGTTCTATAGGGATTATCTATGGCACTATCGCTACCCTTGATAGATACACAAAACAAAGAAGTAAAATACGTTGATCAGATAACTTGCGATCTTCGATCAACACAGACAAAGCGATATTACGCTCGCTGTACACTTCTGCTCAGAAAAGATATAATGCAACTACCTAAGGTAAAACGTTACATCGAACTCATGCATCACAAAATGTTGAAACCTTTTCGTTTATGTCACAAAATACATCTTAGAAAGCATATCACAATATTTGTATCGCTGTCAGATTCATTGTGATTGCGAAGACAAGAAATTGTGCTTGCTAATGGCGCTTCATTTTCCGCGAGTGCGTATCAATTTATCTGGCTCAGGAAAACATTTAATATTTCAGGATGTTTTTATCAAATCAAGTCCAATTAACAGCGTGAAAGTCAAAAGTGACTATTAATATTTCACGTGGACAAAATATAAGTTCGGAATAGCGAAATAAGCATTACAAATTCCGAATATGGAAACATCCTAAGTAGCTTTAACTGTAAGTGCAAATTTTGGTAACTGGAATTTTAATTTTCCGTTTATCTAATCTTTCCAGCAAAACAGACGGTTTAGACTAGCGAAACCGGCATCGGCGTTTTTCAAGCATGATTAATTTCGGTAAGGCGTCTAACCTAAAAGAATGTGTACTGTACATTTAATTTCCCTTTTTTTTATGATTCAAATCGGTCAATTCATAGTCAGCCTTTTCGTCATCGTATTTGGCATGCTACACAACTTGTTGAACAATGCCTACAAGACGAATTTGAGACGTCCATGGATCTTCCTCTGGAAAATAATTCTGCGTCGCGAATATTCGTCTTTACCGCTTTCAACAGGATTTCGAAGGACGAACTTGGGCTTACAAGGTTACAGACGTTCGGCGGTTTGTGCCCGACAGCTAATGACATTCCTGGAACAGGTATAGTGTCCGTCGACCGACGCCACTTACTAACTGGTCCAGCTGACAATTGCGTCTTTTCTGACCGCAAGGAATGAACAAATTGTGTAGTGTTCCACACAAAGTTACGGACAGAAAATTTCCACGCGATGTTGATAGGCTGTGAATTCTGAGACTGATTTCGCATTTCTCCGATGATTGAAAACTTGCCGACTCTTGTCTGACTTTCAAGAACGACATGTACTGTACATCTTTCCTCTCCTGCCCCAAATGTCTTATGCTTTACTGACAGTTTGCACTTAACTGTGGATCCAAGACAACTGAAATTGTTGTGTTTCTTGATTTCAGATATTTTTGCGTACAAACTGACAATTTCACTGACTAAGAGTTGAGTGGTGACTTTAACAACCGACTCACTCGCAGTCTGTAACACCGCATTCGGAGCATTTTGTGGAGGACTAAATTACTACGTTCGGCTTCCAGAAATTCGTCCAGTGACAATTTCAACTCGGTTTGTGCCGTCTTAACGAGCTCAACTGAACTTGCCACGGCAGTCATCTCTGAGCTAAGTTTTCGGATGTTTTGTTCGCTTTGGTCTTTGACCTCTTGAACAAATTCCGAAATTTGCCCTAGGTTTTGGCCGTTCTCGTTTCGCATCTGTTCAATGGACAGGTCGGTGGCGTCAAGTCTTTTGGATAATTGTTTGTTGGCCGTTTGCAAAGAAGCACAGGTAGATCTTACTTCTTCCGTACCCTTTTCCAGCTTAGAAACATTTTTAGCTATCTCAGACTTGAATTCAGATATTTCTTTTGTGACCTCAGAACGTAAGGTGGATAATTTTTCGTCCAAGTTTGTTAATATCGCAGCTTGCGAATCAAAACTCTGCTTAAGCAAATCCGAATTTCTCTTATTTTCCTCCTTTTGTGAATCAAAACGCTGGTTTAATTCCTCCTTTTGTGAATCAAAACGCTTGTTTAATTCCTGTCTATGTGAATCAAATTGCTGCCTTTGTGAATCAAATTGCTGCCTTGATTCCAGAGATTGCTGGCTACTTTTCTGGCTCAATTGCTCTATTGCAGCCATCAACATGTTTAGCATTTGTGATGATGGGGGTGGTGACTCTACAGGAATTTGGGCCATTTGTTGTGTCTGTTCTGAATGTGTGGGCGTATTCTGTGTCATTTCACCTACAGGTGACGGAAAATTTTCCATATCTTCCTGTGGCGACAAAGTAGACTGCGAACTATATGAGTGGGTCGGAACTTCAGAGCTTACGTTCCCCTCCCCTGCAGCCAATATTCCGCATTCTGTTAACTGAACCTCGTTCATGATTTCGGGAGATTTTTTGCCTATCAGACTGATCTTCCATATCGAAATCTTTTATCGTACGAGATCGCAGCTTCATATGAACACACAAACAATGAATTTACACCGCAGTTGTGCAATGACGAAATCTAGATTCACTACCAACAAAATACCGCGAATTTCAATACACACAAATAAATATACCCCTCCAAAATGCAGCAAGAGAAAAGCAACGATGAATCATGCAACACAACACCATGAAAGCAGACTTACTTTCAAACACATAGGGCAAGACATGCGTGTCTTTAATTTTCTTACAAGCTACCATGCATTAAGAAATCAACACTGACGTTACTCATTTAAAAATTTGAAAAATGATCACAAAATTGTTACAATACAAAGTGTATTGCATCTCAATTGAAATACACAAATGAACTTCTTTTTAATGCGTTGAAACAAAATAAATTTTATGCATTGAAACAAAATGAACTTTATGCATTAAAATACAAGTGAAACACCAAAATAAAATCTTGTATGAATATCTATTGACTACAAGAATAATAAAACAGCCAAAAACCATCTGCAACATTCCATGAAACTTTCTGAATTTTGGGCTCCAAATAGTATTAATTTGAATTAGTGCCACCAAGTTCGCAGACATTAAGTAGTAATGTCTCATCTGGCACCAGCGTTGGGCGACATTATGTGGTGGGTGCCTTGGTGGGCAAACCACGTTACAATTATCTTTCATACCTTTATGATTAATAATTGTGGATTTTTAATTTTAATTTATATGAAGGATTGGAAATTTATTAATTTAGCAAGAATCTCGACGTTGGTTGGAATTTAGGAAAAATTGTCACAATATGACATTTATTTCTTATCACTGGCGATTACAAGTCTGAGCGAATTTACCGTTAACATTAACACAAATTGGCAAAATCATAAAAGCAACGCTCAGAGTTACAATTAGCCGTCATGGGCAAGCAAACAATTGTATATTTACTTTTAAATATCTCAGAATCAAAATGCAAGAAATAATGACAACTGGAAACAATGAAAAATACAAGTTATGACTACCTCAGACAAAGGCATCATAATACTGTGACTTTACAGTTAAAAAGAAAATCATGGGCGCCAGAATGAACAATATATCATTCGAAAATAACTAGTTCTGGCAAATTATGCCGCTAGCTCAGGGGTTTTTACAATTACAAAGTGAGAACATGGACCTATCCTCTCAAAGTCGCTTACGGGTTCTGTTTCACGGAATGCACAATCACATGGCTTGGTCGTAATAAATTACCATTGTAGTTCTGCGTCTGATGTCTGTGATGAGTGTAGCGGACCCACGATATGTGAGATTATCTCACAAGTCGGCTATAGGCATCTCTGGTCTGGCAATGCGCATCATCGCATTACCGGCTGTGTTGCGGTGATAACCTTGCTCCAGCAAGGCAAACTGCGGTTAGCGAAAGAAGTCAACTTTCCAAGTCAACCTCAGACTGGTGCGATCGAAGTTAGAATCTCCAGCTCCTCGCTCTTCGGTCCACGAGGAAACTTCTTGCTCCGCCCATTTGTAGTCTCGAAGCTCACATACAACAAAAATTCCCAGGATTTTGAGTTATACGCTCATTTTGATTGGACCTTCAGGTCGGCACCTAATGTCACGTGATATCCTCGATATGTGATTTGGCCAAGGAATTCAACAGAGGTCGGACATATTCGGCTAAGTTCGCCGGGGCGAGAGAACATTCGGGTTTCGGACGGCAGGCTTTTCCCGCTCGGTGAGTGACCCATCCCCAGGGAGCAGTGTGTGTGGTCTGGCAAATCCCAAATCTGCGACGTCCTGTCGCCATGGCTCGGAAAGACCAAGATTAGCTTCAAGCCTACATAGCTCAATAACTCTTTAATATTCGCTTTGCTACGATACACTGTATAAGTTCACCATTTCATTACAGTCCTCACTTGGAATCTTGCGTACTTTATAAAATTACAACAAAAATCTATTCACGTGGTCGCCCAAGATTTATGTAAATTACTCTTATATTATTACATATATAATAAAAAATGCACCTTGTAACGTGGCGACAGCGCGGCTCGTTACAATACCCACCTAATAAGAAGTGGAAGAAAACCACCTCAGGAAAATCGAAATTCTGAAGATCCCGTAAAGTAAGATTTTATGGCCCCAGGAAGTCTACCAGGAGTGGCAGGGCATATATTGCGGATTAAAAAAAAAAAAAAAAAAATCTCTTAGGATGAGTAGCAGGACAAACGCCGTTTTTGCATAAACAGAAGTGTATACAATTTCCTGATTCACTGTTTTCATTTGTTTGGACCCAACAGAAATATGAAAATTTTATTTATATTGCTTTGGTCAAACGTGTCTCTGTGAACGTATTTCACGACCCTAATGGCTGGCACCGTTTGGTGGTACTCAGTCTACAGACTTGTTTCATCTAGTATGCAAATACCACTGCTGTTCAGTGTTTGAAATGCTAATCGCCATATTGATCAGTACTGTACAGTAAAATTAAAACGTCACTTTCCCAATGTATTGAAACTTGATCTGGGATGCAGACATCATGAATCTGTCTCATTACATGACTGGTCTGACATTGTAGCATTATTCATTAAGACAGTTGTTGGCACAGTGCAAACATTTTCATCGGTACATATTTCGTAGAAAGGATTGGGGCTTTCATAAAGTTGTCATCAGCCAGCCAGGTGAACACTATATTGATTCGTCCTCAAAGAAAATGCCTAGTGAAACATCATTACTAGCTTACATCATGCATAAATGAACAACTGTTATAAATTATACTTCGACTAGTTTAAACGTAGCAGAATTGATACAAATACCAGAAGATTAAATATAAAAATAGGATCGAATGCAATTGGAGAAGTAAGTGAATTCTGTTATTTGGGAAGCAAAATTACAACCGATGGCCGAAGCAGGAATGATGTTAAAAGCAGAATAGCATTAGCAAAAAGAGCCTTCATGAAAAAGAGAAATATTTTAGTTTCAAATATTGATCTAGGAACTAGAAAATATCTTTTTAAAACTTTGTGTGTGGAGCACAGCACTTTACATGGACCTTACCGGAAAGAAGGAAAATTAAAGCATTTGAAATGTGGTGCTACAGAAAAATGATGAAAATTAAGTCGACAGACAAAGTAAGAAATGAACGAGTTTTGGAAATGATGGGTGAAGAAAGAACTTTGTGGAAGAAGCTTACAGGAAGAAGAGACAGGCTGTTAGGTCATATTTTGAGACATGCTGGATTGGTTAATTTGCTGTTGGAGGGAACGGTCGAAGGTAAGAACTGTAGAGGAAGACAGAGATTAGAATATATGAAGCAGATAATTGAGGACGTGGGATGTAAGTGATACGTAGAGATGAAGAGGTTAGCCCCAGGATAGGAAAGGATGGAGGATTGCATCAAGCAAGTCGAAGGACTGATGACAGCAAAAAAAAAAAGTTTAAACGCCCGTCGAAAATGACGGTCATCACCTTTGGTGATAGTAGGAATTTATACTGGAAAAGTTTCCATAGATAAATGAACAACGATTAATTATTATACTTTTTTTGAAATTTTTCGTGATGTTAGTAATCTTTCTCGAATTAGATTTTTGGAGTATTTGGCTAGGATGTTTTTAAATAACTACATTTGATTTTATTTGACGAAAATTTTTGGTGTTATGAAAAAGTCTCTAAGTAAAGTTTAATTTCAATAACAAATCATTTATTTGATTGATATGTTTCGTGAATATTTACGTTTCGTGTAATTTCTCTGGACTTTAATACATTTCCTTGTTTATTATCATCTGTTAAAAAATTCTTAGGTTATGTTGTCACTTGGTTTCAGTAACTGCTACAGAGTACAATGCGTATACATTTAATTTTAACGAATGGTGTATTAAATTTCTTTATATCTCTGTCTCCCATTATAATTATTAATGCGTGAAAATCCAAGATGTTTGTAACTCTAATGCAGGAAAATTCAACGTAAATAAACTGCTTTTGATATAAATTCTTCGCGGGTTTGCCGCCGGATTACATTTTCTGCTGACGAGCTTTCGGCGACTTGCCATCATATCCGGGAAAGGTGTCTTTTTCCACTCACTAATTTATATTTCAGATCATAAATAAATAATATGTCATACTCATACCATAATACAATAACTCATTGCTCGATTGACTCCCCTAAAATCAAGTACTAATTTGGATCATTGTAATATCTTCCACATTTAAAAAAAAAAAAAAAAAAAAAAAAAAAAAAAAACTCCTAATATTTTCTCTATCTGATTGCAGTTCGATGTACGTACGTAACTTCTCTGTGATACATCCAAAGATTATGCTTCACCAAAGCTGGCACTGCCAACAATACTCTTTGGTTCTAGAGACGTCGCTTGGCTGCCTTCTGCTCAAAATTAAATATATAAACACTCAGTTTAAAATGGCACTCAGATATTAGGTGTTATTATCTTATATGTTTATTTAAATATGAATGTAATACTGCGTAATTGCAAAGGTTTTCTGAGAATGTGTAACACTGCAATGCAATTGGAAAATAGAAATGAGTAAATGATTTATTACAGTCTAGTGTAAGCCCGTGACCGCTTTTTTGGGTATCGTCACGGATCTAGAATAGTTCCAATTTTTTGGATGAAAGATGTTGGCAGGTTGACCTGATTTGACCAAATATAAACTATACCTGTGTTTCAGGGTGAATGAAGAACTCAGAGGCATTAATTAATAGAGGTAGGTATTAAACACGAACAGGGATGATAGCGTAATCGTATAATTTCTTAAATACAAACTTGTATTCGACCCTTAAAGTTCACTCTGTAAAATTAAAAAAAAAAAAAAATCCTGTTTGCTTCGAAAGCATCACGTTGTTTTTTGTTGAGACCGGGCAAACACTCGTAATCATTGGTCATAGTATCTGTAACGGCCAGAGATATGAATACACTTTCCATATTATTAACCAGCCAAGCAACTCGGAAGAAATGAATTGCCAGAATAGTTGATTCGGTAACATATTTGGTGTGATATCCACTTATAATAACCCAATAACTCACGTACAGCGAACGTGAAGAAAGACCACTAACGAAAGTTGTCGTAAAATACCTAAAAAGCAAATAAACAGTATTGCATTAAATATTGTCAAGCAACAACATTAGTGAAAGTTTAAATATATTGAAATTTATCCTAAGCCGGAATGATAATTGGCATTAGTGGTTACAGCGGAGACCATGAAAAATTTAATTTTTTAAAGTTTTTTTAAATTTGCTTTCATTAGCAACATGTTACTGAAAAACAGATCCACGTTTTTTCAGGCGTAAGGTTTATCTATATTTCATTAACTATGAAACGTTACGAAAAGCAAATTTAATGAATATATTATGGCAAATAATTTGGTAGCAGTTGCTTAGCACGAATGTTTTCTAATGGTATCTCGGTCGCTGTTTTGAGAGCGAAGGCTGACACGTGACACCATTCTCCAGCCAATAGCTATTGAGGTGAGTGAGTGAGTGAGCTCAGGCAATTGTACAGTAGATTAATATAGTATGAAGCGAACACATTAGGGCAAATATAATTCCAGGATTGTTTCTGATGAAGTGACCAGAAGTGGCGCAACAGCTAGGACACTACGCTAACCTACCTATGTACTGCCTTATCCGAAACGTTCTAGGCCTTGACTACAGCTGGGAATTCCGATTACTCTAATAAATTTACAAAAATGTCTCGGGAAATCTACATTTTTCTGTACAGTCTGAAGTTAACCGAGTTTTCGAGAAATTCCTCACTTCATAGTTTGCTACTAGCATCCCCTTCTACGGAAAAAGCCGAGACCTTTTCGGTAAGACAGTCCAGCCTTCGGCTTCACAGAATAAATTTACACTCCTGAATGGTTAACTAATATACACGGTATTTCTTTGTAACAATAAGACAATGGTGACAATGTTAGCTGTTAAATCACATGACTCACTCTTCATGAAATCTGGTATTGACCTTCCTGTTTTAGTTGTTCTACACCTATATCTGTGTTCTCCTTGATAATTTGAAGCCATCTTTTCGTTTTTCGACCTCGCATTCTTATTCCACTAATAATTTGAAGAAATACTGCTTTCTATAATGAAGATAATGTGACTAAGGTGAGTTAATCGGAGTGAAGTAACAATTCCCTCAGGAAAAATTTCTTGTTAAATGCGTTACAGCAGCTGTTAGTTGGTATTCGATGCTCTGAACCAAATCCGAATCTGTGATTACCTCGTTAAGGAGTAGGTATTAACAACAAAAATGCATTCACTGAAAAAGGTAAACATGGCCAGTTTCTGAATATGATACTTTTTTTTAATTACTTCTTCGATTTTGAATGAAAATATAAAATTAGTCATTATATGCCACTTGCAAAATCTTTCTACAGAAATGCACAGCTATTTTCCAGAGATATGGCCGCAATGGAACTTGATAACCAACTCTTTCGCAAACCATTCCATCGACCATCTCTGGGGAACCAGTAGACATTTCATGAAACAGCAGAGTCAAGGTTCGCTTTGCAGAGCAATCACTGATAATTTTTTGGGCTGAACTAAAAGACTTTAATCACGTTAGCAGTGCAACAAAACGTTTTTACTACCATTTGGCATAACGTACGTTGGTGGCAAAGATAATGTCTGGTAACTCAGTGATTAAGCGCTTGGTTTCGAAAGTTCACTGCTCCGGTTCCGGGTGCAGATCCTGGTAGTGGCAGAAATTATTTAAGAGATGTGTTTGATCAAATGAACCACGTCAGGACGTTCCGTGGTTCAAATTCCAAGTTAAATTGTAAATGGAACTTGCCGTCCTACCTTTGGCACGATGGTTTAGTGTGCCTCTTTCGGGCTGTTGACTAAGTTAGTTGTTTAAAATACGAGTAATAATAAT
>JARYHS010010613.1:0-24834 GCA_031002005.1 Vandiemenella viatica | reverse complement strand
AGCTACACGTTATACTAACGGTATAACACTAAGCACATTGTGAAGTGAACAGTCAGTGTATTCTGTCGCATTATATGGTCCTTAATCATTCCAATTTTGACAGAATATAAGACCAGTTATTGACTGCAAAAGTAATAGAAAATGCTATATATTTTGTAATGGAACCTAATTCTTCAAACCTAAATATGTTGGTGGAAGAAGTAGGTCTATTTCACTGTAGCCGTGAATGAAAATAGACAACTCCACTATTATTCTAAATCTCAGCGGAAAATGCGTCGTTTTTCCACCAGATTAAATCAGCATCGTCTGTGGAGAAGTGCAGTGGTTGAGTGTTTAATGGCCGGGTTGGGATTCTGTTGGACTTGGGTTCGATTCCCATATTCACTTCACTGTGGTTTTCTGAAACGTTTCCAGGCAAGTGCCAGGTTGACACCTGTAAAAGGCGATGACCGAAATCCTTCACTTCCCTCGACCCCGATCCTCTCCCAGCTTTAATCACCTGCATATCGACAAAAAACTAAAATCTCTGCATCTGTGATCAGAATTCACTTGGTTTATTACTGGAAACTATCTGAACGAAGACGGTTTTGAGGTCGTTCTGTATCTCAACTCACAGTGATCGAAACTCCCAGTGTTTTTTGTTTTGTTTTTAAATTGATTTAATTGCGATGTAGCGCAAGCTCCGATGGAAATTTCCCTACACATTCAATCTTCCCCCTTTTCTGTACCAACCTACTTTTGCCCTTCAAAAACTTCAACCCTAAATTGTCTAATTTTAGACAAATTATTCATGAATTCTCCGGGCAACAAATTTCAATCCATGACCCCCATGCATACAAAAGAAAATCTTCCCACACCCTTGTGCCTGAAAACGATTGCCAGCTTGTAGTCATGGTTATTCTTTCTCTTCCATGCATTACTTTTCATTCTTACGCCAATATGTTTCCATACCTCATCAGTAGAGTTCGGATCTTTATGAACAAAGAAATAGAGAAATATGAAGGCAAATATGACCTTAAAAATGGGTAAATATGAACTAAAAATGACAAAATATGATCAAACATTTAAATTTACTATACGTCATAAAATGCTCAATTATACATCATTTATTTTATCTAGTATTATCGCTTTTATGTAGAGTGCATGATTTGCTTTCCTGAAATCGCTGCAACATTGGGAAATTAAATTTAAAATAGTTTTGTTGAAGTCAATGTAATTTCAGGTAGTTTACAGAATTGAACTATTTCATCTCTACTAAAATACTCCTTTCTGTATTCCCTTACGTAACTTGGCACTTTCAGAATTTTATCTACGGCATGACAATAGGTCTACTCACTGATCCAATGCAGATTTAACGTTGACTGAGGATATTTCATTGAGATATTGGTTGACGCTGATCGACACAGGCATGCTTCTACTGCAATGTCGAGATTAAAAGGCGGGCGGAACATTGAGTTTAGAGAGTGACAATAACGTATAACTTCTGTGACTTATCCGTCTAGTGCAGCTAAATGTATAACTTCATGTCTTGATTGGTGAATTCTGACCGCAGTGAAAATTAGTTGTTTTTTTCCCCATCTGTATTCTGTATAGCAGAAGTACAGTTCTGTGAATAATTTTCTTAATTTCTTCTCATCTATATCTAGTAAATTCCCGATACTATTTAAAAACAACCAGTTTTTTCCTCAAAATATAACCATATGACCATAAATATTATTGAAATATGATCAAAACTAGGAAAATGGTATGAATAGGCAGTTATGTGCCATATAAAATACATTTAAATACAATTAGATACGTTGAATCAGTGTTTAACTCAGCATTTCAGCTCAAAAAGAAGACAGGAAGAAAATATGGCTTGTCCTAAAGATCCCAACCCTACTCATCAGAAATATACGCCTTGTACACTCTTTGACCTTTTTCACCCTCTCCTGTCTTCTAATGAATCCCATTCCAGGTCTTTTATCATATCTGTTAATCAAGGTGCCTATTAGAACTGTATTATGCTCAAAATACTATAGAGATGAAGAGAAATTACAGGCCAGCGTTTCATATGATGAAGCAGGTGATCTTACTGGAATGGTCGTCCTTCCAACATGAAATCACTAAGTACAGGTGAGTGTAAATGTTACTCAATGTACGATAACGATACCGGAATGTGTCACTAACCGTAGCGTCGCCGCATTAATCGTGGATTGGAGTAGGGAGTCCAAAAATTTAACCCTGCAGCTCGGGATGACTGTAGCGAGTACGGAAATTTGCCATTTAGCTAAATGAAGACTATGGGAATTCTTTAGTTGTAGCACCTTTATGAAATATATAAGAATATCAAGGTCATTTCTGCGTCGACAACACTAGAGCTGAATAGGAAATGTTAGAAATCGTCTACAGACCCTCCCGTTTATTTCGATCAATAGCATGATGGGAAAGAACAAGTGTTTAGCAAGATAAACGAGATGGGTTGGACAATTAATTAAATGCCAGGCCGCCAGAGCCTAGTATCGTGTATGTTGATACGCCCACGGTAATTTTACCGCAACTGCAAAGAGAGATACCAGAGTAAGTTTGACACAGTGAGCCTGTCGCGCCGCTCTCTGGGACATATTCCTGTTTGTTGATGCACAGTAGTTTGTCTAAGTCCGGTAAGGCTTACCGCTCTGGCATGTAGAAGGTTCGTTGCCAGAATTGTAATCCTGCCGCCTCTGACTTAGCAGCCATCTTGATCATCAACACTTTCTAGTTACTGCCGGGATTTCCTTGTGTAAAAGCCTCTCGATTTTCTTCTTTCTTCCCGCCACCTCTCTGTCACCACCTTGGTCCAATCTTCTCCTCTCCTTCGTACACAGTCCTCTCAGCCATCCATCCCCTGATCTTCATCTGATCTGCATCTTCATTCCCTAGATTTTCTTCGGATTCTCTGCTCTTTCATTCTCTTTAGCTAGGGTCCGACCGAAGGTTCGGCTTCGGCTTCGGCTTCGGCCACCTTCGGCCAAATTCAGCCGAATGTTTGGCCGAAGCCGAAGGTTTACATCCAACCCCTGAAAATGAACTAACTTTTACGAATACCGTCACGTAGCGCGCCAACAGACGATAGCAAAGATAAAGAACCATTTGGAAAACATCATAAAAATCAGTGGGAAGTATATTGTGAAACCAGTGTTAAATACCAAAGCTTGATTAATTTTAAAAAAAAATCAGAGATCTTGTATGCGCCCAAATATTTTACAAAAGAAGTTTAACAGTCTACTTTACGCGATATCGTAGAAAAAAAGTAGCGCCACCATGGCTCGATAATCATTTGATTTCTTTGCTGATTAGTGTATTACGTATCGACCTGGTCATTGTAAACATGTTTCTGTACAACCTCGCTGAAGGAGAAGGACTTCGCAGCCTTAATTTTACTGATCCTCAAACTCGACCCTAGTACAGACAAAAGTGAGATAAATATTTTAGAAAGTCTTTAATGCCAACTACGCACGAAAAAGTAAACAGTAAAGTTGCATTGATTTTAGAAAATGGCAGAATGGATCAGTTTTACCACGAAGATATGAAGTGATCCAGCAAACACGTTTTTGAGTGTCACGGCACATGACATTTCCAAAATAAAAAAAAATGAAAATTAAATTGGCTGTTAGTGTGTTGGAAGATCATACAAGGCAATATATTGCGCAAAAAATCACTGAAACTGTTACCAAATACAATTCAAAAGAAAATATCCATACGGGTATACGTAATAATACTTCAAATATGAATGCAACCATCCGCTATGGAAACTTCGTTTTTATTGGTTGTGTTGCTCACACTCTACAGCTCATGATTCACAAAGTAATTTTTAAAGATATTGCTATAATATAAATAGTGAAAAAGTGTTGTAAAACGTAAGAAGAGTGAACAAGCCACTAGATATCTTAATTAATAGAACAGAAAAATGCAGTAAATCTGCATATGTTAGAACGTGATGGAATATAAATTCCAACTGTAGAAGAATGGATACAAATGAACAATTTTATAACTGCGCTGAAGTGTATTTAGGAAGCAACAACTAATAGTTCTCAACAGTATCTTTAATTATATCAATCATTGACATCTTAAACACAAAACTTGCTCAGAAGGATGTAGGCTGATCATACAGGGCGTTCGCCGGGAAACGCAACCCACTGTTAGCGCTACAAGGAAGAAACTGCTCCCGGCGAGCGAGCGCTCAGTTTCCGGCATTGTTCGACCGTCGGCCGCGGACTATTTCATAATAATTACGCTTCATAAACTTCAGAAACTTGTGTGCTAAGCATTTAAATGTGACGTAATTCATTAGCTTACCTTATAAAAGATGCTGGAAGTGTTGACCCTCTTGTGTAATGCACATTTCACATCTTCTGAACATATTTCGAGACACACGCTGCCCTAACTGACTTAATGATTTTTTGGGTGACTGTTCTAGTCGAAAAGCGATATCGTCAATTTTCTCCTCTGTGAGAATACGGTTGACCGACAGTCTCTTTTTGTTAAAAAATGAACCCGTTTCTCTTACTTTTTTAACCAGACGCAGAATTGTTGATTTAGCTGGCAGTAAAGCGCCAGGAAATTCGCGACGAAATTTACTGCGACACTTTTTAAACGACTTCTTCTTCACATATGTATCGTAGAGAAATATCCTTTGTTGCAAACTGTAACGTACCATAATTTTACTCACACTCAAACACGGTACAGATTAATAAGAGTATGAAGCCCCAAACCAGCCAAACCGCAAAGAAACGTTTATTCACAACACTTATTAATAAGAGACTGAAGTCACAAACTATCTACAATGCAAAGAAACCGTTCTTAACAATGTAAGGGTCACTGCACTGCACTGTTGGGGCAGCGGAGGTATTAAACAGTGCGGTGATTCACGGTGCCGCGTGGCGGAAACTGCTGGGCCGACTGACCGAGCAAGTTGCCGACGGCAACAGACTGGGAGGGTAGCGTTTTCCGGCGAACGCCCTGTATAATACTGCTCAAAAGCCGCTTGTGTGGGTCTGTTAACAGGAGATGTGCTTTCGCAAAAAAAAAACCTTACGGTTGTTGATTGCCACTCTAATCGATCCACGGTTTAAAATTAAGTATTTGACTAGCGACGAAATTGTAAATACGAAGACTGATATTTTGTCATTTCTACTTCAAAACTGTGCACTGACAATAACAAATAACACGGGTCATTTTGAGCGATTAAATCTTATTTTATTAGTTCCGATGTACTTTTTGTTTTGGTTATATTTAGTACATTTTTAATTAATCTGTATACATGAAACTACTTTCAAAATATTGGTATTGACTCGGTTTTAACTGAAAATTTAATATGTGATACTAATTTAGACAGCAGAATATCGTATTTTAAAAGCTAGAATAATTTATGCTAGGTAAGAAGGTTGAAATTTATTTTTATTGTTGTTAACAAACGATGGTATTACTATACATAAGCTAACATGTATTTGATTTACCAAAGCTAAAACTCCAAAACTTATCAATTTAATCCACGGGACAAATTATTCTGATTTGATTCGGGCTGTTACTGTTAAATTTTATAGTTTATTTTTATTATTGCTAAATAAAAATAACTGCATTTATTTTTGCTAAATTGCATTGGTCAGAACCCGGTTTGGTACTATTTTACTGTTTTATTTTATTCTAATAAATAAATATTAAAAACTTTGTTTATACATATTGTAAAGGTGCAATTTATACTCGTATAAAAAATAACACATAGTAAAACAAAAAAACAGTTCATTTTATGCATGTCATATACATTTCATGTTAATGTTCTAAGATATATAATTATTTTTGAACCTTCGGCTTCGGCCGAAGGTTATCCCAAGAGCCGAACATTCGGCTTCGGCTTCGGCCAAAAAATGACCTTCGGTCGGACACTATCTTCAGCCCGACCTTATCTATTATTTCATGCGGGAGATCCTCTTTTATTGTATGTCTAATCATTTCATTCCTTATCCTGTTCGTTCTAGTAACTCCCCATTCTACCTCTCACAAATTTAATCTCGCTTGTTTGTATCCTGCAGAAGACCCGCATCTTCACTGACCAGGTTTTAGAACCGTATATCAAGAAAGCCACATACGAGGGTTGGAACTTAAATAGTTGCAACTATTTATTCACAGCCGATACAAAAGCGTTACATGTTTGCACCTGTTACTGTCCTTCAAAGTAGTCACCAGCGTTGTGTAGTACCCGTTGCCAGAGATGTGGAAGGCGTAGTATATCGTTAGCAGAGCCTGTTCTGTTGATGGTGCGAATGGAGCGGTCTACTGCCTGTCGAGTCTCTGGAATAGTTCTGAAGCGAATGCCACGAAGTGGTTCCTTCATCTTCGGAATCAAATCAAAGTCACAAGGACTTAAGTCCGGGGAGTATGGTGGATGGTACAGTACTTCCCAGTCCCATCGACCGAACAGAGCAGCCGCAGCTTGCGCTGTATGCGCCCGCGCATTGTCGTGCAAAATGATGGGTGGGTTACGCAGAAAGTATTGCCGCTTCTTTCGCAAAGCTGGACGCAGGTGATGCTCCAAAAACGAACAGTAATACTGTGCATTGACGGTCTGCCGTGCAGGAACGTAATGCGTTAGGATAACACCATCACAGTCGTACACGAGAATCACCATAACTTTCACCATACTGGGGCTCTGACGCACTTTCGACTTTCGCGGCGACCCATAATGACGCCATTCGTTGGATTGGCGGTTCAGTTTTATATATTATATGCGACAAATTACCCCCTTGCTTCTCTGTGGCACATTCTTGTTCCGTACCAGGCTTCTGATGTTTCTTAAAAATGCCTCTGCCTGCTTCCTTCTTTCGCATATCCCTGGCATCTTGATCAATATTGCTAATCGATTTCAGGTACTCGGCTAGACCAGAAAAATGTGAGTGTCAAAATCTGAAACAGTCAATCTACCTTGTCGGTATAGTCCTTCTTCAGCGGTCTAAGCTACCATCCCGGCAAAAAGAAAGGTGTTCCTGTCTCCGGCGTTTGTCGTCCCCTCGAGAAAGGGCAACGAACAGCGACCGTCCCCGCTTGTCTCACTTAAGGCGACAACGGACCCATTCATTGCCGTGTAAACACGAGCCGGCGACGCGGTGATGTAGTGGGCGGATTAGTGGGCGTTAAATTAAACCAACACGCCGCGGAGCACGGGGCGGCGCGCCGTAATTTCTTTCGGTAACAATTTGGGCCGCCGTCGGCAACTTGGACAGCCAGCATCCCGGCCGCGCAAAGTTTTAATTAATACATAACAAAACCCGTGTGAAATATATTGCGCCGCGGGGGCGCGGTTTTAACCCTCGCGCGCAATAAGACGGCGCTTGCGGCGATGTCTTAGGTATTAGGGGGGGGGGACTGCGGGAGATGTCGCCGCGCAAAGTGCCCAACAAGTAGCTACTGTGCGGGGGAGCACAACTGCTTCCGAGATATATTGCGTCTGTGATATACCATGTACGTCGTGTGGATCTGAGTTATGTGACAGAAGTAAAGGAACTGGGTTACAAAACAGGTTAAACCATTACTTGAATATGGTGGTGTAGTATGGGACCCTTATTTTGGGTATCAAATACAAAAGTTGGAGAGGGTGCAAAGAAGTACCGCTAGATTTGCCTCTGGAAACTACCGAAGAACACAATCAGTAACCGATATGTTAAAAGAGCTGGAATGGGATTCGTTAGAAGACAGGAGGATGAAGAGAGTCATGGGAGTGTACATGGGGTATATTGGTGATGAGCCGTTGCAAGATATTGGTGTAGGAATTAAATGTTTCCATGACCACAAGCTGGCACTCAATTTCAAGCAAAAGGGTGTAGGAAGATTTTCTTTCGTAGGTAAGGGGGTGAAGGATTGGATTAAGTTACCAAGTGAACTGATGAATAATTTACCAAAACTTTTTAGAGGGCAAACGTAGGTGGGTAAACAGAAATGTGGAGTTGTGTGTGTAGGGAAATTGCCATCGGAGTGTGCGTTCCATCCCAATTAAATTAAATCTCTTAATAGATTTGGCCGTGCATGTAGATCGGAGAATTTCTCAGTAATTTTTCCTTCGACTTATACACTGGCGGAAATTAAAAGTGTATCACCCAGACAGGAATGGTGGAATTTTAGGAAACATTGCAGATATATGCAGAGTCATACCCAGAAGAAATGATAACAAAATGAAATGGATCAGGATAAGTTTATTACCTTTAGTTACAGTTGTCAGTGAGAAGTGTGCCCAACATGAGAACCTGTACATTCGGCATTGAATCAATGAGTGTTCGGATGTTTTCTTGGGATATATCTCTCTACGTCTGCATATCTTGTGCAGTCATTTGTTGCACAGTTTGTGCTAGGTGACCATGTGATCTTATGTATCTGTTTCTGGCATGCCAGATAAGCTCTATTTGGGACAAATCTCGGGAGCGTGTGGTACAAATTGTGATTTTAACCACTTGCAAGGCTTTTGATGTGATGTTTTTGATGTGACGGGTACAATGCCCCTGGAAGATGCGATTTGAATGGTGGTCATGAAGGGTATCACAACAGGGTGCAGCACCCCGTCCACATAGTGGTGGGCTGACATTGTGGCTTCAACAACACAGTGGCTAGACCTGGGTGACTTTCTGAATTAACAGCAGGGTAACCCATTTCTCCACTACTCCTCCATACGTGTTGTCGATTTTTCATTTTGTCACAGACAGAATCGAGACTGGTCTCTAAATACAAATGTACGCTATTCACGTGTCCATTTTCATTTTGCATTACACCGGTTAGACAATGCTGGCAATGATATTAGGTTAATGGAATACATTCAGTGATGTTGTCCTCCGCATCGCCTTGTGCCTGCTAGAGGGTCACTGGAGCCTTCTTTCATCTACTATGTAAGAATTCTGTATACTGACATTGCACTACGGAAAATTATCTGGGAGATGATGCACCTGTTTCCAACACGCCAACTCTCCGGCCTCTTTCACAGTTAGACGTTTGGGAGTAGCCATTCGTCACCGTTCACCTTAGCATATTTGACTAACGAGAAATTGTGGACAAAAAAGTATCATGTTACAACACACTACTCACCACTTTTACGATAAAAAACATAACAATTTTGAATAGTAAATAACCCCCGTTATTCTCATACTGTTACATGTAAAACTTTCAATTTTTAATCATTTAGTACTTTACATATGGGGATACTTGTGGCCAAATTTCATTAATTTATCACAACTCTGTGTGGGTGTTTCACTTTTAATGTCCGTCATTGTAATAAATTATCTTCATTAGTTTACTAATAATTGACGGAGCGTGGTGTGTAAGCGGTAACTCTCTGGCCTCGCATTGGGGAGGACACTTGTTCGAATTCCCATCCGACGATCCAGATTTGGGCTTTCCATTGTTTCCACAAATAATACCAAACGAATGCTGGTATGGCCCCTTCAAAAAGGCTATGGATGAATTCCGTTCCTTGCCCCCAGTCCTCTCCTGCCTCTAATGACCTTGACGTCGACGAGGCATAAAGCCAGAAGCAAAATGAAAATAAAAAGTATTAACATTTGGGACAAGAAAAATTATGAACCAACAACAGTGATGTACCGAATACAGAGGGGCAAGAATCGTATATAAGAAATCTATATACATTGTCAATTTTCATAATGAATTTATTAACATTAATATAAATTCTGTCTAAGCTAGCATTATTAAATGTTGCATTGAAGATCTTGAGGGCCTAACTAGTTTCAGGTCCGTAAGCAAAAACGTCAGTTGCTCTACACGTGAACCCTGGGCTGTGCTAAGAAAGCACCAGTGATAAGAGGAGCAGTCCGCAACCCACCATCTACATCACCAGGCGGACTGCAAGCACCACGACAACTGCAGTGTCATCGTCCAGCTGCTACAACAGCAATCATTGCTAATGGCTGAGGTCTTAGCAAACTCAGCCACCCCGGGATTGACACACCCGATGATGCCACCTCACAGCAATGACAACCAACCGCTGAACTGGATGGAGATACGGGACCACCTGTAAGAACGTCCCCATACTCTGGGGTCAATGCTTCCCCAGATGATTAGTGTCTGACGCCGCCGAACTGTCTGAACGGAACTCTCGGTCAAAGGACTCGCAAAAAGAAGCCAGAAAGTTCACTTCGGGACGAACGAGCTAGTACAATTGGACCATCTCCACGCATTGGACATCTTTACATTCGACGGTGGTAAACATTTCGCCTGCGAAAAGATTAGCAGCAGGAAATAATAAGTGGATATTGTCAGCTTTGATACAGTTAAATTTGCGGGGAATTAATTTTTTATTTCTCAGCTCTCCGGCTACATATTAAAACACAACAATAAGCTGTCACTAACGTAGCAGATCGGTCTGGTGGCTCAGAGGTTAAGGTCTGCCTGGGATCTAAAGGTCCTCGGTTCGAGTCCCTGTCTCAGCGCGGATTTTCGTAGGCCCTTAATCCGACCTACATCTCTGGGACAGCCTGCTGTGTAATGTGAAGTACACCAGAACGCTTCCGTGGTTCGGATTCCACGTTAAACTAAAGACCCCTATACCCAGTGGGATTACCGGGTTAGGCTAAGGCTGTTAAGACAGGGGTGGAGTGCGTAGCAAATAGAAACGCTGTCACCAGGTCATTACGACTACACAGAATTATTATTATACTAATGTAACATAAGCTATTATATGTGCAATTTCACTTGAATGCGTTTGTTCGTTTTGCTTGATTCGCATAAAAACATAAAAAAAAAAAATAGAAAATTTATGGTGTTTTGTTCTTAATGATCAGAATAAAAAGTAGCCTACACATTAATCGATCACATAAGGTAAAACTATGCGCTGTTTCGTAGAAATAAGTTCAATAACTTCGTGGGGTGTGCGGAAAGCGAGACAGACAAAATTACGATTTGCATCTCTATAATCAGTTGTGTACATTGGAATATCTCTTCTTGAAATAAATTTCATATACAGAAAAAATTTCTTACGATTTTATCGTGCAGTAGAGATTTAATAATTTTTAATCAATTAAATCAATACAGCCGCTGGTGTGGGTTGCCTCGCATTATGAAGGATGCAACTTTGGAATCCACGTCCAATCATCAAGATTTGTTTTTCCACGGGTTCCTCTAGTCAGTCCAGACGAATGCCGTGATACAAGTCCTTTCCCGGCTATAATGACCTCGATGTTGATGAGGCGTAAAGAAGCCATAAATAAAAAAAAAACAAAAAAAGCAGATTTGAGAAATTTTATGTATAATTATTACTAGATAAATAAACTAAGAGTCAGAAGTAATCATATATATTATTTCTATAAGGTATTTTTTTGTCACAAGCCTATTTCTTCCTTCATACTTAACCGAAATCAATGAATGAGGTGTCATTTTAAAGCTTGGTCTCCACTTTGGTTAAATCGTATTTTAAGCAAGAAAGTTTTCGGAATTCGACCCATAAAGGGCAAAAATGTAATTTTTTCTAAAATGCTGTTTTCTGTGTTACGAGTCAGTTATCTCCCTGAATACCTATCTGAAACCGTTTTATGAAGTATCGTTTTAAAGATTAAGATCTCCGCTTTAGTGACGTCATATATTAAGCCAGAAAGTTTTCGGAATTCGACCCATAAAGGGCAAAAGTATCAATATTTTTGCAATGCGTTTTTGTGTCACGAGCGATTTATCTCCCTTAATATCTAACCGATATAGATAAATGAGGTATCATATTAAAGAATAAGGTCTCCGCCATGGTAACATTATATTTTAAGAAAGGAATTTTTCGTAATTCGACCCATATAGGGCAAAAATGTCACTTTTTCTAAAATGCGTTTTTTGTATCTCGAGCCATTTATCTCCCTGGATATCTAACCAAAATCGATAAATGAGGTAGGATTATGAGGAGTAATGTCTCAGCTTTTTTGACATCATATTTAAGAAAGAATGTTTATGGAATTCAACCCTTAAAGGGAAAAAGAATAAATTTTTCTATAACGCATTTTTGTGTCACGAGCGATTTATCTCCATTAATATCTAACCGATATAGATAAATGAGGTATCATATTAAATAATAAGGTCTCCGCCATGGTAACATAATATTTTAATAAAGGATTTTTTCGTAATTCGACCCTTAAAGGGCAAAAGTATCAATATTTTTGCAATGCGTTTTTGTGTCACGAGCGATTTATCTCCCTTAATATCTAACCGATATAGATAAATGAGGTATCATATTAAATAATAAGGTCTCCGCCATGGTAACATTATATTTTAATAAAGGAATTTTTCGTAATTTGACCCTTATAGGGCAAAAATGTCACTTTTTCTAAAATGCGTTTTTTGTATCTCGAGCCATTTATCTCCCTGGATATGTAACCAAAATCGATAAATGAAGTAGGAATATAAGGAGTAATGTATCAGCTTTGTGAAATCATATTTTAAGAAAGAATGTTTTTGGAATTCAACCGTTAAAGGAGAAAAGTATAAATTTTTCTATAACCGATTTTTGTGTCACGAGCGATTTATCTCCCTTGATATCTAACCGATATAGATAAATGAGGTATCATATTAAAGAATAAGGTCTCCGCCGTGGTAACATTATGTTTTAAGAAAGAAATTTTTCGTAATTCGACCCATAAAAGGCAAAAAATTCAATTTTTCTAAAATGCGTTTTTTGTGTCTCGAGCCACTTATCTCCCTGGATATCTATCCAAAATCGATAAATCAAGTACGATTGTGGGAATGATGTCTCAGCTTTGCTGACATCATATTTTAAGGAAGAAGTGTTTGGAATTCAACTATTAAAGGGAAAAAGTATAAATTGTTCTACAACGTACTTTTGTGTCACGAGCCTTATATTTCCCTTGATATCTAATCGATATAGATAAATGACATATCGTATTAAAGACTAAGATTTCTTCCGTGGTAACATTATATTCTAAGAAAGGAATTTTTCGTAATTCGACCCATAAAGCGCAAAAATGTCAATATTTCTAAAATACGTTTTTTGTGTTTCGAGCCATTTATCTCCCTGGATTTCTAACCAAAATCGATAAATGAAGTAGGAGTATGAAGAGTAATGACTGAACTTGGTGACATTATATTCAACCTCACTATTCATCGCATTTTATTCGCGAAATTTTCGCACGGGTCGTCTAGTATTATCTTTAATTGTGCACGCTTCCATTTCCGACATGTCCATCTGCATTAAACTTTTTCTTTCAGATTTCTTACAAAGTTTTCAACTGACGGAATTTCATCAACGCTCATGGCGTGCATTACTAGTTAATGGTCAAACCCGTTTGATTTATTAGGACAAATAATTTCCTCATGTGCGTTATATTGTGTTGCACATGTATTTATACAGCCACTGTGCTGTGAAACTGCGGAAATGTTAGACAGATATCATCAGACAGAACGAGGTAGCAGGAAATCATTTTCCGGGCACTGTAACCGCACATTTTCTGTCATTTCCACTAATCGTCTACGCCATTTCTAGGTGGTACTCACTTCCCAAAAAAAGCAAACTATCACAGTACTCACCAGCTTGTACCTTTCCTGCTACCGATATACACACTTTCAATTCGAAACTCAGATCATCATCGCAAGAATAAAAACTTGGATTTTTCTGAGAATTTACTATTATTTCTAAACCTGTTCTGTATCTGAGTTTAAATGTACTCAGTTGTTGCTACCTGTCTGTGTAACGTATATTTTGCGCTCCATATTTTAAGTATATTTTTGTTTGTGGTGTATGCACTATGTAGGATATGAAGTGGAGATTGGTACCGCCCCAGCACTTGGGTGATTGCAGGAAACCGCCTATATACAACAATCAGGATTGCCGGAGGTAGGGATGGGCAAAATATATCGATGTATCGATATTTTTTCTAAATATAATCGATATTTATCACCGATATTTTTGTTTTAGATATATCGATATTTTATTTGGTGTATCGATTTTAAGCACCAATTCGAAATTTTTTCTACGAACGCAATTCAGTATCCAATTTATTCGTTACATGTGTATAGGATAAATATACGTACATATCCAATATTCTGAAAGTGTTTTAAAAAGTGAATTCATCCAAATACTGTATAACAGCTCGCCAGCGGTTGAGCGCTTAAAAAAAGCTGTTAAATTTTAACAACTTTACGTAAACGTCATTTTTATGTTAGCATGTAAGCGGTTATTTTATCTTTGTAGTTGAAATATTCTCTTTTCAGCTTTTTTTTAAATTTATTTACGAATAACAATTAATGGGTTGATGAACCACAAGTCATTATGAATGACCGTTAATTCGTATAAATGTCTACAATCTAGTCTACAGTAAAAACTCCTTATTCGGAAAGAATACGTTCCGTAAATATGCCGCAAATACGAAAATCTTGATTACGGAAATATTGAATTCGGAATCTTTGAATACGGAATGATATTTATATAGGATTATAGGGAATACGTTACAAGTATACAGAAAAATTTTGATGTAATGGAGTGATTGTCGCACTTTGAATTTAATAAACCAATTCTGGATTCCTTTAAATCCTCTATCCTAATGTTCATTGTAATGCTCTTTAAAATATACATAAAGACATATAGCTTTCTCGTTAATTACAGCCCCACTAAGGAATACTTTCTTGTGATTGCTGTCTTAGATTGATGTAGTGAGAGCGGTTTTTAGTTTTTCAATCATTGTGACACCAGTAGTTTTTACTGATAGTAAGATCCTCTTCGAACGCCTCTCCCGTGTCTGGTCGTAGGCGATTACCATGGGTGATGTATATCCCTCCAAGGAAAGTACTAGCAAGATGAACTGTGGTGGTTTCCCGTTTCACTGAGTGTGGTGGTGTAACGGTTAGCGTTCTGGCCTCGCATTCGGGAGGAGTTTAGGTCGAATCCCCGTCCGCGCATCCAGATTTGGGTTTCCCAAATCACTCCAGGCAAATTCCGGTATGCTTCCTTCAAAAGGCCATGGCCGAATTCCTTCCCATTCCTTGCGACCCATCCTTTCCCGTCTCTAAGAGATCTCGCTGTTAAGAGACGTTTAGCAGTTTAAAAGAAAAATTCCCCGTTTCCTTCCTCAGTGTGACAGTGCTCCTAAGTGTGTAGGACAGTGACACTGGGTGGTTCAGTATAGAGTGTTGTGGATGAGAGATGAAAGAATGGAGAGGGTGGAAGCCGGTGTCGGCATGTTCAGGCCTACTTTTGCGAAACGTTCTAAATGGGGCGCCAAGCTTAACATTCCCATCCGACGGATGAATCACCATCAACAACATCGTATGCCCTCGCACCATACGCACTGCAGAGAGGTTTGCTGATTAGAAATTGCACCTTACTGTCAAGCCCTGATGATGAAAATTTCTTCCACCGCCAGGAATCGAACCAGCTAACTTCGTGCAGCGCCGGGTACCATCACGGTACCGCAGAAAACAGAGAGGGCTAACAGCGAGTTGAAGCCATAGAATTCGTTTTCTCCTGATTTGTTGATTCTTTTATATGAAAAGAAATGACTGCACCAAGATGTAAACGGCCAAGCGTTTCTATTTTTATTGAAAGTGGAGAAATGATCTTTTTCGAAGCGTAAAATAACATATTTTTTTATTACAGTAGTTAATAAATCGCGAACAGGACGATAAATCGAAAGAACATGTTCTATTAATTCAAAAATAGTATTATAAGGAACGCCCAAATTGCGGGATGAAGTCAACGTGAGGTGTGATACGGAATATATTGAAAGCCTGGGAGTCGCGTGTAACTCGCCGCTATTCGTCAATGAACAACTGTTTCAAACGTATTGTGTCGGTCATAAGTCTAAGATTATGGTATCTCATTCAGATAGGTAGTAAATAAATAGACAAGAAAAATCTTGAAATTGCTGTATCGTTAGTTTCACGGAGTTTCTTAATATTAACTGTTCACTTCATTGACACTACAAAAGGATCATTTGTCCTGCAGAACATAAGCATATGTGCACAGAAACTTCTTTCTGAGATAAAATTAATTAAGACTTTTCAAATTTTTGTAGGTAGTAAATACGTATATCAGAGTTATTCTTACAGTTTTACTACAGTTATAATTTTTATTTTTAGGCTCATACAGGACAATATATCCAACAACGTTGGGATGAAATCAGTGAAGAGTTTGGTATTGACAAAAATAAAATTGTAGGTATTACAACTGATGGCGGCACTAACATAGTGGCAGCGGTGCGATTGTTTTTAGAAGATCACAGGATTCCATAAATGGCGCACCGTTTGAACTTAATCGTTGATGGAGTGTTAAGTGAAAATAATTCATTTGCAGCACTCTGCGATCACGTAAAAAGTATTGTAACTTATTTTAAGTAGTCTGTCAATGCAATGGATCTATTAAGATCTGAACAAGAAGCATCTGGGAAAAAAGAAGGAGAGGTGTTAACTTTGACATAAGCTGTTAGCACCAGATGGAACTCCTGCTTTAATATGTTAGAACGATTTGTCAGACTCTCTGCAATTGTAGCTAAAATCTTAGCTACAAAAATTCAGTCAAATATAATCACACCTGATATGGTTACAACTTCACAGCTTAATGTAAGACGTGACCTTATTGTCCTTCTTGGTGCTTTCAAAGAAGCCACTGAATAGGTTAGTGGTACAAATTATATGACTGCTAGCTTAGCCATTCCTGTTACAAATCTGATTCGACAAGTAATGGAACAAGCTATTCCTTCGACCACTTTAGAATTCACGGTAAAAGTGGCTTTACTCCAAAGAATTCAAGAGAAATTAAGTCCTTTAGAAAGAAATACTTTACTTGCAGCAGCTACCATTTTGGACCCTCGTTTCAAACGTATACACTTTACTTCTCAAATCGGTGTCTCAAATGCGATATCTACAATAAGTAATGATATTCGTTTGGAACTTAGACGACGAGGAGAACGTTCTCCAGAAGTAAGGTCTACAGCAGCAACACAAGATAACGCAGATAACACATCAATTTGGTCCACAAATGAAAAGCTATTATCCCTTAGCACTACTGTTATGCAAGAGGTTCCAAGCTTTGGCTCAGTTCCTAATGAGCTTAAGCAGTATCTGGACCAACCATTAATAGACAGAAAATCAGACCCAGTAAAGTGTTGGGTAAATTGCCAGCGCTCCAAGCCAGTGCTATCTGAAATCGCGCTGAAATACCTTATATGTCAAGCTTCTTCTGTCGTCCGAATAGTGGATTTCGCAGTCAACTCAGCTGTACCGAACAAGTGTTGATTGAGGGGGAGCACATAAAACAGAGTCCTTTTGATGTCCATATCAGACGAATACTGGTTTGATTGATGAAAAAAATAATAAATCAATAAAAGTTTGTATAATTTCTACCTGTGTCTTTAATTTTCAGAAATATTTTGATGAAATTTAAGATTTTTTTTAGATAATCACTCACTTTAGCCAAAAATATCGAAATATTGATATTTTTTTTCCCGATGTATATCGATAGTGTTTGTAAATATCGTTTCGATATTTATCGGTATATTGTTTAAATGCCTATCCCTAGAACGATGGAACCCAGGAATCGTATCTTTTTCTGTTATACCTCACCAATCCAATATGTCATGACCACAAATCAGAATTTAATGTCGAACAGAAATAATTGGGAATGTTGTCTATCGTAAGGGACTGTAAGAATATACCATCTGTAGAGATAGCAAACGAGGCAATTAATTATCATTGTAGTATCACTCTAATATTAAACAATAGAAAAGCAACGTATAACAGCAACATAGCAAGACAACCAATTACACTTTATTTATATAAGTAAATGTAAATATAATGACTGCGAGAAACTAATTCTGTTTCATTCACCACGATCCAAGCGAAAGTAACTGGATGGACTTTTACATGGTTTTAAACGTGCAGCTCTGGGTCACAGGATTAAAAGGGGTATTTTTATCTTTATGCGGCATCGGAAACCTGAGCAACACAGCGAAACCTGCTTGTTCGTCCGACGGTTTGTTTAGTTCACGAGCGTTCCACACAAAAAATTCTGGTCGGTTATGAATGGGGTTCCAAACCATGTACAGCCTATTATTATCATCATCATCTTGAGCAGCTTCCAACCAGTGGCCGGACCTACTTGGACAAAAACCTCTCGAACGATTCCTGTCCATTAACTGTTTCTTCTTCAACTATCAGCCAATTTCCTACTCTTTCTTCAACACTCTATTTAAGACCTTTCACCATTAGTCCCTTGTCCTTTCAGCTCCGTGTCCAGCATATTCCTTGGTATCTTCTCCTCTGTGTTGATTGTTTACTATCTGAAATTAGATTGTTTGCAGATGACATAATGCTGTATAAAAGAATCAAAACGATAGAGGATTGTAAACAGTAGCAGGGTGATCTGGACAGGATATCTAATTGGGTTGGTAAACATGGAATGAAGATAAATGCAAAGAAGAGTCAGCTTATTAGATACACAAATAAAAAACAAAAGGTTAATTATGAATATAAGGTGGGGAAAGAATTGCTTGCTGAAGACTTGAAATGTAAATATCCTGGAATTACTTTTGATAACAAACTTAACTGGGCAGGACACATAGGACAGGTGGTAGGAAAAGTTCTGCACTTGTTGGAGAGAGTGATGAGGGATGTACGAGAGAATTCAAGGAATTGGGTTACAAAACTTTGGTCAGGCCATTGCTCGAATATGGTAGTGTAGTATGGGACCCTCATTTTATGTATCAAATACAGGAGTTGGAGAGGGTGCAAAAAAGGGCTGCTAGATTTGTTTCTGGAAATTATTGCAGAATGCAATCAGTGACGGATATGATAAAGGAGCTGGAATGGGATTCATTGCAAGACAGGAGGAGGATGAGGAGGGTCATGGGAGTGTACAGGGCATATACTGGCGATGAGGCATGGAAAGATATTGCAATAGGTATGAAAAATATTGCATGGAAGGGAAAAGATGACCATGACCACAAGCAGGCACTCGATTTCAGGCACAAGGGTGAGGGAAGATTCTCTTTTTAGGTAAGGGTGTCAGGGATTGGAATGAGTTACCAAGAGAAATGATGAATAATTTACCTAAAACTTTGAAAGAATTTAAAGATAAAATTTGTAGAGGGCAAATGTAGGTAGGTGCAGGATAGGGAGAAGATGGATGTGTAGGGAAATTGTCACCGGAGCCTGTGTTCCATAGCAATTAAATTAAATTAAATTCTCTTCACATGACCATACATATGAATCCTGATTTCTCTGTTAATTGTTGGCACGAATTCTTGACCATTTCCCCGATTTTCTCATTCTTCATTCTGTCCCTTCTGGTTACTCCTACTCTACGCCTCTGAAATTTAATTTGTATGGTTTGTACTCTACTTTTGTCCTTCTCCAACATCATCCATGTTTCCGATACGTAAGTCGTATTTGGCATAAGGTCGATTTTATAGATTTCTACCTTACTATTTTTGTTGAACATCCCTACTCTTTATCAGGCCTCTAATATTCTTTATTTAAAAAAAAATAAAAAAAACTTTCTGCACGTCTCTCTCTTTCATTTATTCCCATCATTTTTCCTCCATTTTGTTCAATCCAGCTTCCCAAATATTTTAAACATTCTACTTTATTCAAATGATCTCCTCCGAGTGTATACCCCTAGTGTCCTTTGGATATGGCATCAAACTCAACTATTAAACCGGCTCAAGGTAGACCGGGTCGCCTTACCTATTCTCCACTTGCGTAATTCATGACTAGCGTATCCATGGGTGGTGGGCACCGTAGCTCCAGTAGGCCAGACTGACAGGATGGCTAAGTCCAGGTAAGGACCCAGTCCAACAGGATATAATTTGGAACCCAAGACTAGGATTACCGGTGAAGTCCTCAACTCCAGTTTTCGGCAGAGATGGTGACATTCAGAATGGCGAAAATGAAGGAAGGCGCCACCCATCCTCTCAGGCGAAAGACACACATCCTTGTGGCGAATAGGGATCTCCATAGGTTCAGGGAGTAAACTCCAACTGGCACACACACTTATGTTTGACGATCTTTTTGCTTGTACAGTCTCAAGTTGTAATGCAAAACGGAGAGTGGGTGGAGACAATTCGAACGATTTAATTGTTGTGTTCCGTTGATTGTTTGGCTTGAAGGAATTCTCAATGCTCTTGATATTCAGTGCGGGTTTTTTAGAAAAAAGGCGTGTGTGGACGTACTTCCGTCTTGCATGACAGATATTAGACTAAGGTCGCGCGAAATTCTCACTGCATTTATTGATTTATAGCCTACATACAAAATGAGTGCATCTGGAAAACAAAAGTAAAGATTATTTAAACGAACAAAACGTTCTGCACATGATGTTCTTAGCAATAAATTGAATGAAGTTGATCAACAGGCAAATAAAGAAACATTTATATGTATATAAATGAATTTATTAAGAACTTGTTTTCGAAATGAATAAAAGAAATATAACGAATCACGTAGATTTGGTTCTGGTACAGAAGACATGAAAATGCCAAATTCTTGGTGTTTTGACTTGCTGCTGTTCCTTATCAGTACACTGAATATCATAATATCTACCTGTTACTAAAAGACGCAATGTATCACTAAGACGTTCATGGTGTGTTATTGTTTATTGTGTTTCCCATTCTAGTGACTTGACTTTTAATACGTGGAGGGTGTAAGTCGTAGTAGGTTTCTTGGTTCATGCGAACATAACTAAACTAATCTTTAGGTTCTCGCTTCCATTCATTTATTAAATTAATGTGACTAAATTCTGTTCTCTTAAATAAGCAACGGCCCCTAAAGGCGGATGAATCAGAAATGATCAACGGCATGGGGATGCAGAAGGCAACGGGAAACCACTGCATTAAAGACCCTAAGGGTATCCCGAGGACATGTAATCCTCTCAAATTACATATATCATGATGGCTTCTTCCTGGGCAAAATATTCCGGAGGTAAAATAGTCCCCCAATCGGATCTCCGGGTGGGGACTGCTCAGGGAGGAGTCATCAGAATGGATAGAAACATTCTACGAGTCGGAGCGTGGAATGATAGAAGTTTGAATAGGGCAGGTAGGTTAGAAAACTTATAAAGGGAGATGGAACAACTTAAGTGAGATGTTGTTGGGATTAGTGAGATTAAATGGAAGGACGCACAGGATTTCTGATCTGGGGAACACAGGATAATTAGCACAAAAGCTGTCATAGGATTTATAATGAACAAGAAAGTAGGGAAACGGGTGAGTTATTATGAACAGTTTAGTGACAGGATTATTTTGATGAGGTTAGAAACTAAGCCCATTCCAACCACGTTAGTACAAGTGTATATGCCAACGTCACACGAAGATGACGAAGGAATAGAAAAAATATACACTGAAATTGAAGAATTAATCCAATATGTGAAGGGGGAGGAAAATCTAATAATCATGGGTAATTGGAATGCGTTAGTGGGAGAAGGAAAAGAGGGGAATACTGTAGGAAGTTTTGGTCTAGGAGAAAGAAATGAGCGAGGAAGCAGGTTGCTAGAATTTTGTGAAAGATATAAGCTAGTTGTGGCAAACACACGGTTAAAGAACCATACAAGAAGAATATACACCTGGAAACGTCCTGGGGATACAGGCAGATTTCAGCTAGATTATATCCACGGTCAAACAGAGATTCAGGAATCAAGTTCTAGACTGTAAAGCGTACCCAGGAGCAGACATAGACTCTGACCATAATTTGATAATAACGAAGTGCAGGCTGAAATTTAAGCGAATAAGGAAGCAGTATAAGCAGAACAGACTGGAAGTGAATAAACTCAAACAATCTACCACAAGAGAAAAAATTCAGAAATGGTAGACTTAGGTCTAAAAGTAACTCTGAAAGGAGCTCAACCGAGGACGAATGGAATACAATAAAGACCGACATAATGAAAGCTGGTAAAGAAACATTAGGCTTTATGAACAAGCTGCCAGAAAACCTTGGATCACAGAAGAAATTTTGGAGCTGATGGAACAGAGGAGAAGGTACAAAAATGCTCAGGACGAAGCAGGAAGAGAGCAGTACAGGCAATTTAGAAATCAAATAAATAGGAAATGCAAAGTAGCAAAAGAAAAATGGCTACAAGCAAAGTATGAAGAAGTAGAAAAGTAAAAGGTCGTAGGTACAGAAAGTTCAAACAGAATTTTGGAGAAATGAAGAAAAGAGGTATGAACATTAAAGCTGCCGATGGGAAACCTCCTTTTAAGCTCAGAAGATAGAGCTAACCGATGGAAGGAATACATTGAGCAACTGTATGTTGGGGATGACTTGAACAATAGTGTAATAGAAAAGGAAGGTGATGTTGACATTGATGACTTAGGATATCCTGTTTTGATGACAGAATTTAATAAAGCTCTGACTTGAAAGCAAATAAGGCAGTTGGAATTGATGAGATCCCTGCAGAACTTCTTAAATCTCTCGGAGAAGAAGGAATCAAAAGATTATTCAAGCTGATATCAAAAGTTATGAAACAGGAGAAATTCCAACTGATTTTAATAAAAATATCATCTTCACACTTCCAAAGAAAGCACAAGCTGACAAATGTGAGAATTATCGCACCATTAGTCTAACATCACATGCTTCAAAAATTACTGAGCAGAATAATATACAGAAGGATGGATGGGGAAGTAGAAGACATAGTAGGTGAAGATCAGTTTGGGTTTAGGAAAAATCGCGGTACAAGGGAAGCAAATCTGTCTCTAAGGTTAATACTTGAAGGGCGGATCAAGAAAAACAAAGATACTTTTATGGCATTTGTTGATTTAGAAAAAGCTTTTGATAATGTTAGGTGGGACAAGATGTTCAAAATTTTGAAGAAGTCAGGTCTAAAGTATCGAGATAGAAGAATACTCTATAGACTATATAAGAATAAAGTGGCTATAATCGAAGTAGAGAATCATGAGAGACATGCATCAGTTAAAAAGTGTGTGAGACAAGGTTGTAGTCTATCCCCGTTAATATTCAACTTGTATGTGGAAGAAGGAATGAAGAAAGTCAACGAAAAATTTCCATGTGGCATTAGTTTTCAGGGAGAAAAAATCAGTATGCTTCGATTTGCTGATGACATTGTATTGTTAGCAGAGAGAGCTGAGGATATTGAGAAGTTATTGAATGTCATGAACGAAAAACTGAAGGAAGATTTTGGACTGAATATAAATCAAAGCAAGACAAAAGTGATGAAATGTAGCAGAAATGATACCAATACTAGTAGATTAAATATAAAATAGTATCGGATGCAATAGGAGAAGTAAGTGAGTTCTGTTAATTGGAAGCGAAATTACAACCGATGGCCGAAGCAGGAATGATGTTAAAAGCAGAATAGCACTAGCAAAGAGTCTTCGTGAAAAAAGAAACCCTTTAGTTTGGAATATTGATCTAGGAATTAGAAAAAACTTTTTTAAAATTCTTTGTGTGGAGCACAGCACTTTACGGTAGTGAAACATGGACCTTAGGAATACCAGAAATAAAGAAAATTGAAGTATTTGAAATGCGGTGCTACAGAAGAATACTTGAAAATTAAGTGGACTGACAAAGTAAGAAATGAACGGGTTTTGGAAATGATGTGTGAGAATAGAAGTTTGTGGAAGAAGCTTACAGAAAGAAGAGACAGGCTGGTAGGTCATATTTTGAGACATGCTGGATTGGTTAATTTGTTAGTGAGGGAACAGAGGAAGGTAAGAACTGTAGAGGAAGACAGAGATTAGAATATATGAAGCAGATGGAGTATGTAGAAATGAAGAGGTTAGCACAGGATAGGAAGGGATGGAGGATTGCATCAAACCAATCAAAAGACTGACGACAGCAAAAAAATAAAAAAAAATAAGTAATGTTTGACAATTTCTCTCAAATTCTCCCCTCCCCCCCTTGTTATCATAACAGCAGCCGAAACAGCAAAAATCTGTATGTCAGCAATATATACATTTTTCAACTGTCTGTAAAGTGAAGTAGTAAACGGAGTACGTGAGGCCTTAGCTGAGTTGCGTCAAATGTTCCGCCTTGCATTTCAATTTGAGACTAACAGCAAAACGATCGCCAAACATGAATGTGTGTGCCTGGCTTTAGGCCTTGCAAACTAACTGTGAGAGTATCGTTGATTACTTTGGAATATAAAGGAGCCTATAATTCCAGAAGTAATGTATCGTATCTTCCAGTTTGATGTGACTTAGAAACCTTTTTTTTATATATATTTTATTGACACTTGGCCTGTTGGCCATACAGTCAATATACATTCTATTTATACATATACGCTGATTCGCTCACATTTACCCAACCATATATACAAATCACTGTTTATATTATAAGATCAAACATACTTTACGAATGGTATACAGCAGAAATAATAATTTACATAACATTAAGAAAGTACACATCAACACTGAGGACATAAAATTATAAAGATGGTTAGATGGCGAGTTAAAGATTAAACATTTTCACAGTAAATTTTGATAATACATGATTTTTATAGTTTATTAGGTTAAAATGTAATAAAACCATTACCGTCTAGTGTTCCATGAACGGTAACTATTTGCAATATTGAAAAGTGGGGTGGGATCTCCCGATTATATCTCTATATTGTTTCTTGTAATAAAATGTACCATCTTTTGGTATATAGAAATATTTCCTAAGGCAAGGAGATGGCTGACATTGACTGGATATCTTATACCCCAATGTTTCAAGTCTTCCTAAAAGGTGTCCGTTTCTTCCTTGTATTTATTATATCCAAAGAATATATGGTTTGTGTCGGCCTCGGACTGCCCATCACATTGACAAAAAGGGGAGTTCACTAGCTTTATCTTGTATAGATGGCTTCCGAATCTTCCGTGGTTGAATTTTAGTCTCGATATTATGGTGACTGCTTTT